>DWJQ01002125.1:0-10020 GCA_018248915.1 Hesperia meskei straton | reverse complement strand
GATACAGCCTGGTGACAGACGGACGGACGGACGGACGGACAGCGAAGTCTCAGCAATAGGGTCCCGTTTTACCCTTTGGGTACGGAACCCTAAAAAAGGAAGAAATTAAAAACTAGGCGTATGTTGAATATGTTGTTTATAATAAAGATTAAAAAAAAGTCGATTTACGTTTTATGAAATAAAAGTTTAAAGTTAGTAAACGGCAGACACGGCAGTTCTTCGAAATTTTTTCGCGTCGTCTATTCATCCACGATGCGACTTAAAACACGGTCCAAAGGCACTTTTCCGATTCGTACAAAAAGTCGCAGGAATTTTCAAAACAGAACGAAACATGCGAGCGCGTGTGGGCTCCGTGGCTCCGTCGGCTAACACAATTAGCGCTAATGGAGACTTGTTTGTTCGTACGTTACGTAATGTGTCGGTCTAAACAAACCCTTATTACCTACATGCACTATCCGTTTTAACTGGTTACTGGCAGTTCTGGCTACAGAATACTGTTTGCTTCAACTACAACTGTTTCGAGTCGTCAGTTTAACACGATCATGTTGTTGCAGTTCAAATGTTGGAATACTACAAGCTGGTCTTGTTATTTTGTGTACAGCGGTCTAATTGAGGGTCTTTCACTGGACGTCCCCGAATATTATGTGGCGTTTAACTGACTTAAAAAAAGAGGAGGTTCTATGTCCGACGCCAATATTTTCTTTTACCAATATTTTCTCTACCTTGTTATATACTATGAGCGTCTTCCGGTTCCGGGTAAAATATCCTATGTGAGTATCGTCGAGTTGAACAGAATCGCATGTAGTCCAGCTACCAATAACATGAGGGAGCTATCACCACAGCCTCGTCCATTGTATGACAATGTGGATCCTGAGTAGGAAATTAGCTTGGATTTAATTGTCTGGGCAGGACCATCGTAAAGCTCACCTATCGATGTTAAGTAATATTTAGTTTAAATTTCATCTGTTCCATTGAACCCAGCTTTTTGTGTTTTGTATTAAGTGTTTCTATTCCGATACAACAATTAATAAAATTCTTATAAATACACAACACTCAGTTTAACTGTCAAAAGTAGTTGAACTACTGGAAAAAATCCAACTAGTCAAACGGTTGTACGAATATGTTGACACGAGAGATACAATGTCATCTGTATGAAGGTAACCTTAAAAAAATACGTAAGTATATCTACTTACTACATCTGAGTTTAATGTCTTACGTTCTCCATGTAGGTTAAATACTTTACCTATTAAGATAATTATAAGAGCACTTTAACACGGTATACAATTACATCCGTATTGAAAAATCCATCGCGGTAGGTTCATTGATAAGTTTTAAATATTATTGTAGTGGGCCATTAATGGGTTGTAGCTTAAACTCCTTTTCGATCTAAGTAATAAATTAGTCCTGGAGGAATTTTAAATTAGTGTCTAGATTACAATGCAGAGCATAATATGTATAATTTGATTGATAGTTTAAAAATAAATAAGTAGAGTTTCTCCAATCAAAGCTATTCTTAGCTTCTTAGAACATTCTCGATGAAATATAATGCTTACAAATAAAAAGGTAAAAACTTGACGATGACACCAAGTCTAACAATTCCTCGGAGCACTCACCGTTGTAAAGTCGGTAGAACACACAGAGACATCCTATATATCTCTCCTAAGACTTAGGTGTTCTAACCTGTTAGTGACATAATACAATATTTTATTTTCCTCTTATTATCTACATTATCACCTACACTTAACATTTTTAGATCCTACTTTGTAGCGTTACCGCCATAATATCTCCACTCGCCGTATCTACTCAGTACATATACAAACTTTATTCAACTAATATTTTATGAAAAATCTTACAACAATAGCAGCACTCAAAGCCGCTAATAGTTCCTCAATTTTGTCAAACTAAGGGAATATGGGACAAAGATATTGGACGAGTGAGTTAGCACTCGTCAAAGAAATTTGATCAAATATTGGATTAGAAATTGGACAAAGAAATTTGACCAGTGGAATACCACCCTATAATAATGAAGTTATGTAACTTTTTTAAAACAAGGATTACACTAGTGTCAATAATTATAAAGACACAATTTTGTTCAAGATAAATAATATGTTAGTACATAGATAGCCCGGTACGCCATGTGTATGGGTAATAATAACCACTTATCACTACATCGCCTGTCTTTTGATTTCACGGTTGTTAAAATAAAAATATTATTAGCATCCAACTAGCAATTAGTCTCAAAATGTCAGATTGTGATTAAAGGTCAAAATTTGATTGGTTTCAACCCATTAAGGTATCCTGCAAGGTCAGTGTTGCATCAAGCATAAAATTAAAAATTCATTACTGAATACACATAATTATACTTAATTAAAAATTTTACGAAAAAAATTGATTTTAATGAGGGGATAGGTTTTGCAATGTTTATGTTACCAACAACTAAAATATCACTAAGCTCGGCTTAATTGCTCCTACCCGTTCCTTCATTAGATTCTCAACATATTTTGCATTGGTTGGAGTGCTAATACAAAACTCGTCAAAAGAAATCGCCCTTATCATTTTTATATACAGGCATATACCTATAAACGTTCGAGTTCTCTCAATTTGTTATGATATTCTGTATTGGAAATTGAATAAAAAATAAACTTCTGCCAGATAGGCATACTCTGCCAATACTTACGTTTAAATGGGAAGTAGGTTTAACCTCTATTAAAAATCCAAATGGATAAAAAACGGTTAAACTGAGAATTTCCTCCTTTTAGGAAATCAGTTAAAAAATTTAAAAGTTTTAACTAGATAATTAAGAATTTATATCTTTCAAACATGCCATTAATGTATGTATGTATTATTCGTGGGAGCATGTATGTTCATGTTTTGACGAAGTATTTTATTATTTACTTTGTTTTGCACAAGGAGTTAAATTTGCCTACATTAAACTAGTTGGTTTATATTTGACGCCTTCAAATTCTTGGAAATCTGTACAGATATTATATTTATATTCGGCACTAAGTAAGTAGTAGGTGCTGCATTTGAATATTGTAAGTACCTGTTTGACATTCAACTAAATCAAATATTTGGACGAATATTTAATGGTGTTAAAAGATAAAAAAAAATAATGGTACTAGTTCCGCTTGTTGTTAATGTATAATTTCAAATTGTAGTAGGTAGGTAGGTAGGTACCTTTGGTAGTTACAACAACTTTTAAACTACATTTAAAAGCTTAAGTTGACTAATAAATGAATCTGTTTTGGCCATAGTTACAATATTTGTGAGCAGTGTATAAGATGAAAAGATAAAATATTTGTCATAATGCTGAAGCAAAGTGGAGTTGATGTTACATCGTTTTATCCTGTACTAAAGCTACTTGTATCCCAGCATGTAGCAGTTGCAGCAGAAAATGTAAAAAATGTCTTAACGCTGAAAAAAATTGGGAAGAAACCAATGACTTTTCAATTTGTGAAAATTTCAAAAACTTAAAGGTTGCTAAAAATAGTGCACAGAGCAAACCCCGCTAAAACATTAGCACAGATAATAAAAATATGTTCAGTTATTTCATTCGATTCCCTCGATAACACTTATCCTAAACAAGCTGAGTCTATCCACGTACAGAAACAGTAAAGTTAACCTGTTTCCATTTATCGTTCGATCTGCCTAGCGAGAAACATTATGGATATTATCTGTGCCAATATCATCGAGTCACTAAAATAACAGTTTGGAGAGCTAACTAATAGATTAGTCGATAACATTCGGTTTGTTTTCGGACTATTCATGTAAGTGGGTATTACGTTTATTCGCTTTGCGGTTTTCTATTGGATTACTTCAGTGATAAGAGATCGTAGGAGTAGGCAATGTTTTTGTAGCATTTGACGTCTGTTTTCCAACAACAAAATTTATATTTTATGATCATTTTCCTGATGCATGAATCAATATAAATCATTCCATCAATATAAGTAACCAAATTAAGTATTTTTTACATATTCAACAATTCACTACAAAAATATATATTAGGGTTAAGGAATTGAAATTATTTTATTTATGTTTCTTTATTGGTATTATCTTCCAGTTGTTTATTTATTTTATATGTAAATAATATAATAATAATAATAGTAGGTAAATAAATGAATAGGTAACACACTCATAGACCCTACACTAAAGTTGCCCTGTGTTTTGGGTTTAATTAAAAATACATGATACCTATTATGATATGATCATGTACTTTTGTTTGTTAAACCCAAAAATACAGAAACAGTTCTAGTCTGAACCATCCAGTTTAACTGCAAAGGCCTTTATGTACGTTAGCTTTATCTGCTCTTGTAATAATAACAGGTATTAATAATATTATGATCTCTTACCGGTAAGGCTTGTATGCAGATAGGCAACATAACTGGTAAAATATTGCTAAATAAATACAAAACACGAAGTTGCTAAAACGCATATGGGTAAGTACTAGAACTTATAAATTATTTTTAAATATAGGGTTGTCAATTTTTGAATTTAAGAAATGCTGTAAGCGTTTAAATAATAAAATATGTTTATTGTAAGATTAAGCAAGATCAGCAAGAGGCGGTGAGGCGAATGAGATGTGGTGGGGTGCGGCAGTTTTGGCGTATTTATGCCAGATGTGGAGTGGAGAGGTGCTAATTAGGGGTAGCGATACTTAAGCGGAGAGGATGGATGTTTTAGAGTGGAGAGGAGAAGCGATAAGGAGGAAGGTTTCATTTTCAGGTTTTCTATTAAAATGTTACTGGCCAGCGACCTGGCCGGTACCTACTTGAAAATGGCAGCAAAGGAATTGTTTGACTAACATTTTTGACAACTTGATGAAATTTTCCATGCTACTCTCTGAATGTGTGTCAGATACAAGTCACTTATAATAGCGGCACCGTGGAGTTAGCGATAAAGAAATAATATTTTGTTGTAATATTTTAGAACCATAACGTATAATAATAATAAATAATTTAATAAAGGTTGCAACCCTGTTTGTAATAATGAAACCCAAGTGAATATCGTAAATAATAGAGTAGAGATAGTATACCAATATACCTTAAGACTTTAGGAGCTTCTATAAAATCTAAGATTTAGTAACTAGGGAGTGAAGGGATCTTAACGGGAAATATAGGCTTACAATACAAAGCTGTAACAAGGTCTTTGGTCATATTGACCGGAGTACTTCCACAAAATTTAACTACATACGCCTTTTGTAGGTTAGTTAGATAGTTACTTAAGAGAAGAGTCTTTTTCAATTTTTCATTACATTTATACATAAGAATCGATAAACAACAGTCAGCTGCTGGTCAAATAGGTTGAAGGTTGGACTCCCGAATGGGAGTTCCCGGGTTCAAAGTTCGAAGCCCAGCACGCATTTTCAATTTTTTTTATTTATGTGCATATGTACAATTAAAAAATGCTTCGGTGAAGAAAAACGTCGCGATGAAACCCACACACCTACATGAGAGTGCTCCATAATGTTGTCAAAAGGTGTGTGAAGTTTTTCAATCAACATTTGTCTTTGGAATGCTGGACCCCTTAAATTATCAGTAAAGACCCGAACATCAGTGGGGCAGTTTTGGCTAATGATGATGATAATATAATTCAGTAATTATGCAATGAGGAACGAAGTTTTAGCACGTAAGTCACTCGTAGTAGGTTTTAAAATTATTCAAAAAACATGGTAACAATTTCACTGACACTTGTTTAGCCAGGCAGAACCACAAGACTTGAGGTTGGATAAAATCCTCTCCAAAATAAATTTAACGAATACGTTACGTAACAATAATGCGTTATAAATGCTTACGTAGGAATTTGGCACCGCAGGAATCTGTAATGAGCCGTCCCTAACCAAACGAGTTCGACCCTGAGATGATTGATGTATTCCCTTTAGATTTACAGAGTTGTGGTTTTCACTGGATTAAATTTAATCATGAAATTTTGTATAATTCGGTTTTGAAGTTAAATGGAAAAATATTTTGTAAGGCACATATTTTAATGAAAGACCTTATGAATAAAAGTATGTTGTACAATAAAACATACCTAATACTAATTACATAATTATACTAACAAATACATACATTATTAGCTGACAAGGTTAGTCTCTGTTTGGTTGTTGTTATTCCATATCTATGAAGGTTTTAAATAATAACTTTTTCTGTGGTATATCCTTGAGGTGTCTCCAAATCTTCAATAGTCAGTGTTTTGACAATAATTTGGATTCTGAATCTGTTATCTGCCAAATCAACACATATTATCTAAACTATAGTAAGATAAGATTAAACCATACCGATAAGAATATCGACTACTACATACAGGCACTGCTGAGGTAAGTTTTACCTATAATTAGCCAAAATAACCTGGTGCTTTTCCTCTTTAAAATTTAGGTCCCATTTATATTCTCGTTCTGAATCGAATCATCGAATCGTAGTGATTATTTCAGTACCGACACTTGCTATATCACAAATTCCTTTGTTAACAAACGTCTTCATCAATGTATTCATGAACCTACCTATCAAACAGCTTCATAGGTCAAGAAGTTTTTAAACCTTCCAGTTAAATCAATGAGTGGATAATATGCTCCTTATTTATGGTACATAGATAGATCCAATATTCATTGTGGTATTTAACACAAGAGAGGGCGTTTAAAATAATTTCAATTATGTCTGGAGCGAAAATAATCTTAACCACTTGGAGATCGGAACTCTAATAAAGTAATAGACACGCAGACTATGCAAACATTGAATGGGAAATGAAATAACTCGGTCGCCAAAGTGTCACCGTTAACCCTCGGTTGCGGGCACAAATATTTGCCTTCTATTATCTTCGAGAGAGCCATCTGGTAGGGATCTGTCGGCTTATGTACTTCAGATACATGATAGATGTCTAGGTTTTCAAGTGTTTCTGTTTGGTATTGTTGTCTCGTTTAGAAGATTTACCACATATTTTTTATCTTGTATAGGTAGGTGGTATAACCCTTCGAATACGATTCCACGGAGTCCAATTATAATCGAACGAAATCACTGACGCGACGAAAGCATTAATATAATATTCTATAAATAAAAAACCGGCCAAGTGCGAGTCGGACTCGCGCACGAAGGGTTCCGTACCATTATGTATAAAAACGTCAAAAAATCTGATCTGTTGTATGAAAGCCTTACTTAAATATTTAATTATTTCATTGTAGCCACTTAATACGCACAATGCCATCTCTTGGACCGAAAGGTAACTCAACTATCGCTGAGGCGTCGAAAGTATGGGCGCCAACTTAAATATTTATTTTATTCTGTTTTTTAGTATTTGTTGTTGTAGCGGCAACAGAAATACATCATCTGTGAAAATTTCAACTGTGTAACTATTACGGTTCATGAGATACAGCATGGTGACAGACGGACGGACGGACGGACGGACGGACGGACAGCGAAGTCTCAGTTATAGGGTCCCGTTTTACCCTTTGGGTACGAAACCCTAAAAATTTGCTCTTTTCTAAAAAAATGTAAGGCATTTGGCATTTTAGAGCGATCTAGATGGCGTACAGTAAACAGTTTTCGAAAGAGGAAAGCGAATTGGTTTTTAAGTTTTTATTTACAGTTATTTATTAACGCTTTTTGTAGCTATAAAATCTAATACTGCACAACCTCTAATTATTTTACTGAGTATTAATTAAGTAATTCTGGCAGCACATTTTGAAGGTCCCTAAAGGTTGGGTGGTATTCTCAAGTTGGCTTTATGACAGATAAACTCTTCAACGCGTAACAGCAAAATTACACGCACAATTTTGAGCTTTTATAAAAGAATAATTGAATAAGTAATTTAGGCAAGGATAATGGCATTACCATAGAACAAACACTATAGGAAAGAAAACCAAAGCGACGTTTAATTATAATTTTAGTGTATCTTTAAATAATTTACAATAGCGTAAAAAATGTAATGTTTCCTGATTCTTTAGAAAGGCCAACTGCTTCCAGTGCTCAGTGAGTAGAGTCCGGGAGTCCTGCAATAAATAATTTAATTAAAAATTCATCGATCCTCTTTACCTTCACACACTTTACTCAGTGCTAGTTTGGTAAACGTTTTGGATGTTCTTTATTGCCTGAATAGATTTGACGTTATCTGTAAAATCGGAATTCGGGATCTTGTGGGACAGGTGAGAATGGAAATTGGAGCCAATGGGAAAACCCGCTAGTTTTGCTAATAAAGTAGCCTCAATGACTAGGGTACAAGAAACAGTTGTTGGTTCAGAGTGTATTTTATAAGCTTTTTGTTGAAAATTATTTGCAACCGAAGTTGATAAAAATATCATTAAATTAATCCTTCTGAAGTATTCTTGGAGGCGCCATGGGGTTCTTCAAGAAAGGTGTAAAAATAAATTTTCTTTTAAAGTGGCATTCCAATGGCAATTTCCCTGATGTCTATCGTGCCCATGGCAATTTTCCACTAGGAGGCTGGTTCTTCGCTTCAAGTTATAACAAAAAATAAAAACAAAAAAGTAAAATTTGAACTTACCCTCGTTTACTTTCGACGCTGTTGCCCATGTTCAACGCAAGGCCAGAGCATCGGTTGTTTCTCGCGTCGTTTAGATTGTTGCATTGCCGGCCTACGAAGCGGTTCTGCGCGACAGTAGCGGCGTAAAGATCAGGCGCTCTGTTATGAGAACAACTGCTGACCCAACAGCCCGGTTGAGGGTTTCGACCGCCGTTGGGGTAGAAGTCAGCGTCAGCGATCGGGTCGAAGATCCCTAATAGCCCCCCATCAGTATGCATCGTCTCCACGTATTGACCGTCACGGCGATTCAGGGCATTAGAGTTACCGCCCCATTGAGGGCCAGCTGGGTCTAGACCTACAAGCAAGAGGAAGATGCTTAAACTGTGTTTTAAGCAAGACACTTAAAGTCCTCCAAAAGTAAAGCCAACATTTAATTACCAGTGATACGACCGGGTCGGCCTCCCGTGGTTCGACCAGCGTTGCCGACAACGTGCGCGCCCAAACTGAAGCCGACCAGATGTACATTGTTCCAGTTACCGCCACCATTGTTGATGAGCCACGTCAGGAAGTTCCCCAAGTGCTGTCCGACGCTGGGGACGCCTCTGACTGAGGTGGTATAGATACCACTAGCGACACCACTCCAGTCGACGATGATCACGTTAGCGTCAGTGATTCGGAGGTACTCGGTAGCAATTCTATTGATTGCTCCATTAGAACCTTTGCTGTTCCAACCGTGCACGACGACCATAAGCGGCCTGTTGCTGTTGTAGTTTGAATTCCTAAGCGAATTTATGTTCCCGTTGACGATCACTTGTCTGTTGTTAGGGTTTCGTCTAAAACATGAAATAAATTAGTAGAATGGATATACATGAAATCTAAAGTTTGTAATAAAAGACTAATTACAAGAGCTCGCCTTATGAATCTGTAACACTTACAAGTAGTTTTATTGAAAACTGACACTAGAGTAATTACTTGTAAAGGTTTGTATAGGTAAGCCGAAGCGTTCAAATAAATGGCTAATTTTGTTATAATATAATTTTGCCTACCTGGTGAATAACCAGTATGCATTATTTGCTCCATTTCTTCCATTTAAGGCTTCCTGGTCAACTGGTGCTTCTAGATCGACGAGATGTGGAGTCCCCTCGCCGTCAGGCATCCAAATATAACGGCTAACACCCTCCACATAGTGGCTATTGTCCCCTGGCACGGAGGGAATGGCTCCGCCGGAGCATACTGGCAAGACAAAAACACATTTATTAGAAAATATTTAAAATTAAGAAAAAACAATATACAAAAATTTAAATACCCTCATTTCATAGGAAAAGAGAAATGAAGTTATTAAAAGCAATAATGAGACAACAAAATGAGAAATAGGTAGTATGATTAAGGGTAGTTGGCAGGATTCAATTTTAAAATAAAGTATGAACGTAATAAAATAAAGAAATAAAAGAATACAATAGCAATATAAAACAAAAATATTATTATAAAAACAAAAAAACCAGACTGCTTACAAAAGAACATATATATATATTTGATATATATATTTGAAAT
>DWJQ01002124.1:0-10022 GCA_018248915.1 Hesperia meskei straton | reverse complement strand
GACATATCTCATGACCTATATATTTTTTTACAATCTCTAGGTATGACCAAATATAACTACAACTAAGCTATTATTTAGACCAAAAAATATATATCAAAAACAGCAAGATAAATTTCGCCACTGCAATTAGGTAAAATTCGTGTTTGTTGAAATTCACCCATTTACATTTTTTTACATCAGTAAAACCAATGAGGTTATATCGTTTCTCAGATTGCAGAGACAAACCAACAAACAGACCCAAATTCTAAAAATCACTGTAATAAAAACCGGTATCCTATGCCTATAATAATTAACACTTCAATAACATCATCATGTTCTTCAAATAACCAACCAATGAAAACCAACACTTCGTACATGTTCTCATTAACATTCTAAAGTAGTATTGGCCTAATTACCAACCTATAAAAATGGGTATATAATTTAACTATCAGTTGAAATATGTTGTATCAAAGAGCATACCGTGTGTGTAATTATTATGACTAATTAAAACACACCGTGAAGGGCAGTGGGTGTGCCCATGGTGTGCCGTAAACATAAAATATGTACTTATGTGTATTGGATATTTAATAATTATAATTATAAATTGTAGTTCAGTTTCAGTGTGACGGCCCAATTAAAACCCATAATAAATATCACCCATCTGTATAATACATAAAAGATCAAAATGACTGGATTTTATTTAAATTTTCCACTAGCTAAAGCCTACCAGACACTTGCTTCTAACTGTACCGTTCGTAAACGTTCGGAGTAGTTTGAGAATGGATGTAGGTACGTACCTATGGGCTATGAGTTATTTATTTTTCACAAATTAAGGGACGGAGTATTTTGAGAATGAATTTGAATTGCCCCAGAGTAAAGTGCCAGTCTATTTTTAAATAATTTATTCTATCTTTTTTTCGTGGAGGAAACTGAGAATTATTTTCGGAGTATACTTATATACTAGTTGTAACTTGTGTCGCCGAGAATATGGAACTGAAACGCTCTGTAAAACCTCGCTAAAAACAAATTTATAACAAATATTCACAGTTTAATTTAGCTTATACTAGCTGACCCGGCAGACGTCGTTCTGCAACATATTCTTAAATGTTCGCCCGCGCTGCTAATTACTTCTAACGACAATATCTCAAAACCTATCCATCTGACTGATATAGTGTAAAAGGCAACTTTAATCTGCATTAAATGCAACTACTATGCACTAAGCTAAATTTCATTTGGATAAGGATTAATACTGAACTACAGAAAATAGCTTTGAAAATAACGTAAAGTTTTTAATCAAATTTTTAACATAAAAGTGGTTATTATAAGTCAACCGTAAGAGATAGAGACATGCTATTGCGGCCTTTTTTGTAGCATTTTTATAGAAGCTCAACGTAACAATACCATTTTAAATTATCGCCGTCAATCTGAATTTATGGAATTTAATCACAGAGATGGAAACCTGCTTTCCGAATGGGATCCAATTAAAACGAACTCCATATCGATCGTAGGTGTAGCCATATTACGTTGACCTTCTGTTGGACATTGAGATTGCAATGGTCGGACTGTTTTAGTAAAATAAGAATGTGTAGAAATCATTAAAGGGATAAACATCCATACGGCCTTCGCGTAATCGCGTATATTCCATTACATAATCAATCAGTCCAAAGTCTTTGTTAACTAATATGGTCACGTTTTACGAGTATTATTGTCATTTGCATAGATTACGTAATTACCTAATTATGTTCTAGTATTGGAAGATTTTATTACATTTTTAACGGTATTGTGCGTTTATTGTACTTAGTAAATGTTTAACATTGGTTGTAAACCATCGCTTGCTTCCGTATATGAAGTGCAGTAGAGTTAACATATCAATTAACTGTTTTCATGAATAAAATTAAATATTCAGTAACATAAGAATTTCATGTCATATATATTAATTGATATTTATAATATTTGTTTTGTTTACAGATATTCTTTGTGATGCGCAAGAAATACGACCAAGTATCGAAATTACACGTAATTCACCACGGAATAATGCCTATGTCCGTGTGGTTCGGAGTCAAATTTACCCCAGGTACGTTTTCACGCATCTAAGCAGTTTCTAGTAAGGCGTCTTAGTAAAGAGAATGTGCCGTACTTAAGAGATGTGATTGCTATGCTATGTACGGTTTTGATTACCTAGTTATTGTGCCACAAGTTAAAAACTGTTAAAATATAAATTATAATCCATTTAATTGACAAAATTTGTAGAAATATATATCAAAACGGTAAAAAATTTTGGAACCCGAAACGCTTCGAGCGTAGTCTATAAAACAACCTTGATACAGATTGATATAATTAGTGTAGTATAGAAAGAATATTAAAAACAAGTCAGCAATTTTATTCTATTTATTTCGTTTTATACACGTAGCAAGTACCTACCTAACTGCATATTGTGTCTTAATTTGGTAGAAAAACACTTAATGTGATGTGAGCGCTGATTCACACATACAACACGCACAAACAATCCAAAATATTATTTGGTTTATATTTTTTTGTTGGTCGAATTGATGTTTTATGTTTTTTACACCTATTGCAGACGAATGATTAGCTATGTTGAGTACTATTATTGTATCGTATCTACTTGAAAAATTCGGAAACTAGCAAATGCGTAGTTTCTTTACTGGAGTCTTTATTCAATTTTATCTTCTTAACCTTTTGAACGCATCGTAAAAATAACGCACTAGATTTATACTAGGTAATTACGCTCGATGATTTGCATACAATAATTTCTAGTAGGTTTAAACTAAACGTGAAATTTGACGCCATTAATATGTACTTATTGATTTGTATGATTGGTCAAGCTGTTATTATAATATTTTCATAATTAATTAGGTTTTCAAGTAATCAAGTGTCCCGTTGTCTCGTATACATATTTAAACAATTCAATTATTTTGCGTAGGTATGTAGGTAGTAGGTACCTTATTCAATGGTATGAAAATTTAAAATATATAAGTAGGTATTGTGTGTAAAGTCCAATAATCCGAACCGAATAGCACTTTAAATATTATTATTATTTAATAGCTTACGAATGTTCTTCCAATGATCAAAATTCGACTTCGGAATATGGAAGTTATAAAAAACTTTGTAGAAAACGTACCCACCTAACCCATGTATGTTTCACCCATATTTTTAGTCTCGTTCATTTCTTACTTGTACCTATATCGTGCTAAGACCGTAATTATATTATTATGTAGTTCAGCAAATACCATTATAAATTTACAAATAAAAAATAATTCAAAGTTTTTATAGAGATAACAGTAAAACTCATTAATATAGTTACCAAATATTACCTAAATTAAATGTGCGCGTACGTACATACGTAGGAAATGAAAACATTTTACGACATTTCCTTTTTTTCGTAATAACTTTAGGCTGTTTTATTTTTAACCTTCAACGCAAAAAGCGGGGTGTTACCTGTCTGTCTGTGGCACCATATCCTGAACGATTGAACAAAGACTGTGGTTTTTTTATTCGAAAGCCAGTAAATCTTGCGGTTTTTTAGCCATTTTTATTAGAAATCAGTATAGCAAGTTGTCGAGTATTAGCTGTTTTGTAAACGTTGTTGAGTATTAGATTTTTTCGGAACAAATTGAATTATTATTCTCGTAAATCGATGTGTCACGAAATCTCGAAGCTGTGTTGAAAAAACTGTTGTTTCAAAATTTTTCTTCTGTGATATCTGCGGAACGGATTCACAGATTTTGAAGCGCTTTGCGATGCCCGACTCGTGTATGAATACATGAGTTTACGTTGCGGAACTGATCGCTAATGGCCATCTTAATTACTTAATTTTTTGTTCTGCATGTGAAGTCTTGACTTAACTTAAATTGGCGCGTAGAATGCGCAACACAGTATTTGCAGGTTTCGTTAACCCCATGAAACCCACTTTATCGAGAAAGATCGAGATAGAATAAAATAACAGGTTATTAAATCCTAAATATATATAAATGAGGTGGAAACTTTGTATCCGTTATAATTAATGTTTGGCAAGGTTATTCCGGTTGTTCGTATACAAAATTAAAGGTATACATACGAGTTTTACAAACATAACTGATTAAAGAAAATAAAACTGTCAATGAGATGAATTGATGTAAGTTAATAATTTGAGAGTTTTCATGATGAGTATACTACAATACAATATTTTTTTCACTTTTTTATAGGTCGATCTTTTAACTCATTTTTAACAAAAAAGCCTTAAATGCCGTAATGGTAAGTTTCTTTTTGTAGACCGACTTTTTAATGTGGACGTCATTGTGTTATAATATTTTTTTAACAAAATATTGCGTATGATTCAAATAATTAATACCCTCATTAAAATTGTCTTGCGTAGCCACGTAGTAGGTAACTATAACTTGATTCTGTTTTTTTTACCGAACCAGACTACCATCCACAACACACAGAAATAATTGTACCAGCGATAATATATGTTCAACAATAAACGCTCTTTAATTCTTTTAATAGATATGAATACCGTAAAAATATAATTAAGGGAAATACAGATACCTAAAAAAACTTGAGTCGCTGAGCATAATATGGACTTGCTACTTCCTGCCAAAACCAAACTGATTTACCTATGACATATGTATGCATTGAACTGTGAGCATAGGTTCTATGCTCATAGTTCAATTAACCTTGCAAGAAAAATTCACACAGTGCATTTTTAGATCTCGCCGCGCCGTCATTCTTAAATCTATATCTTAATTGCAAGGCTGACATAATTATTTTGTATGAAATTATATGTTATAACGAATTGCGCATGGAGTAGGTATAGCACATTATTAGTATTACAGAACAACCTACCTTTTTAATGATTTAATGGCAATGTGACATAGAACACAAGAACAACGAGATGTTTGCCAGATGTCTAGAATATACTAAACACGTGTAGGTACGATTAAACACACTTGACCGCTATGACCAAGTAAACAAAATATTACGCACTAAGTAGTTTAGCGTGAGTTTTGTTTATTCCGCAGTCATAACGGCGGCCTTATTAACGTTATTGAAGGCATTTTTTACGCTGTATGTTAACTTGATCTGCTTTTTATGTATATTTTTGTGTAATATTAATAAACAATGTAGGTAATGGAATCTTTCAATTGCGTGCCGACCGAAGGATCCCGAATTTAAATACCTAACGGCCGAGAACTTTGCATGATGTACCTAATAAGCAAATCAAGAGTGACATCAATACTCGTTTGGTGTTCGAGGTAGAATTCGTTTTAATGCTAAGAGGGCAACCCACAAAAATGTCAGTTTTCCGCCCCTGTGATTGAGGTTAATTGTAGATTTACGGCAAGGTTTTAAAATGCCTTAAGTAAATTTTGCTTACAAGTTAAATATTGAACTAAGAGAACACGGAATAAATTTGTTTTTAACAGGGACCGGTAATCCCATATTGTCGGCGATTCTAGTATAGTTTTGTACTCTTTCTTTTATTCTTATTGCCTTCCAGCCCCTTATTACGAACTCTTAATTCCAGACAGTTTACGTTCACAAGGTGTGGGTGACAGAGACAGCGCTTTATGACCTGTGAGGCGCTATCTCTGTCACTCACACGCCGTGAACGTAAACTGTCTGGAATTAAGTTCATAATAAGGCCCCAGGTCAGGTGGCCAAATTATATGGGTAATGTTTCATAATATTGACCGTGATACGGTTTTCTGCCAGCAATATACTAAGTACCATAGCTTCTGTTACTTCATCTTTAGGTACATAATATGTATAATACATATATGGTAACTTACCACTATGTGCACTTTGAAAGTACATTTATGAGCAAAACTATGCCAGATCATTTTTATAAACGCAATATAATCGATTGGTCAATAAAAAAAACATGTCGGTAATTCGGTATCAATCGGTCGTTGTTATCGGTCGGTCGTTGGGCTGACTTTTAGGTATTACATAACACCTACTACGCTTTGCTTCTTTATTCATGGTCCGATTTCTGATAGTTTGATTAAGATTCCGTGTATTTCGTCGCTAAGCGGTTAATTTATTCAATGTGACTAGAACAACTTATTTAATCGCTATTCTGATGTCACTGGGGCAGTTTGCTTATGTTTACTTCCTATTTTTAGAATTAATTCATGAGGTGATTTTTATAACAAACTGAGCAGATTATTGTACCTAACTATTAGGCACTTCACACACAACGCTATTCATGACATGAGATACGCACGAGAAGACGCATCGTCCTGTCAGTACATAGTGTCAAATACATACTAAATTTGGGTAGCGTTGCAGTAGAGTATCTCATGAATAGCGTTGTGTGAGAAGTGCCTTAAGCTGTCACATGTATTGCTATTTTATGTTTTCTTTGTACTTTGAATGCCAGGGCTCTAAAGAGACAGGAATGAAGCAGAATGCATTAATCTTCTGATGAAATAAGTGGATTCGGACATTTATTTCCAGCCACATTATGTACCTCAAATTATATCCGATTGTCGTATTTATCACTCGCTCATTTTCATCTGTTTGAAAAGGTAATTCGGTAAGCTCGGGTCAGAAGGTTATTTAAGAGTCAAGGTGGACTGGAATAAATATTATTCGGCCAAGCTGACGTGGACACCAGGTAAACATGACTATAACGTACATTTCCATAATATTTTGAACCGCGAATGTTCTATTTAGTCCCTTTCATGCCACGTTGAAGAGGGACAGCGCGTTCCGTTTTAAGTGAATTACGCTTTCAAACGCCCCAAAGGTTTTCCGTTATCCTCGCGCTCGGGACGAATCTGCGATAATATCAGATAAATTAAAGAAGCTTCTGTTTGAATATTTGTTTCGTAATATTGTCGCCGCGAAGCTCTGGATTAAGCAACGAGGCTTAATTTAGGTTCAAAGAGATCCGCTTCGTTGTCAGTTCCTAATGAACAAATTTCGTATAAATCTTTATCTCGGCCCATTGTGATTTAAAATCCGGGGAACAGTTTATTTCCAATAAATTATATTAACAAGTTCGGGTGGTTTCTGGTTGGAATGTCTCAACTTTGAAGTATGTACCTACGTTGTGAATATTACTTTGATATTTCATGCATGTAAAACCTTGTCATCCTTCAGTAACTTATTATCATATTTCATTAAATGTTCCATAATTTTCGAACTTCATTATAAACTGTTATTGATTTTTTGACGTAGACTATAGGTATATTTGTTTGATTTTACACATATTATAGCAAACATGAACATGTCAATTAGGTATTGTAAAATCAACTCAACTCTCAGGACGTCAAAATTGAAAACCTGTAATTCCTATCACGCAGTATCCATAATCTTTTGATCCTCTAGTCTAGTAGCTAGAATTCAATTGGGATGCACTGAATTCGATAATAACACGTGAAGATAGCTTCACGAAAGGGATTCAATGGCTATGTATTCTATCTAGATTGTCCCGACTCTGCTTAAATCGAAACATACCACTTTGAGTCCTTTGATTGAAGTTATGTGATGATATGTGATGACATTTTTCCAAATAAAACTATTGATTGTATGTCACAGTCGAACTTCGTAAGTGTTTCGGTCGTATTGATGGATGGGCAGAAATAACGGACAACCCTCATTTTTCTTTTAGTTGGGAATGCATTGCTGCTTTTGATATTATTGATATATCCAGTGAGCGATCGACTGGCTCGTATGTCCCTTTGCTGGGTAAAAAAGGAACACCATGCCATCAATGTGTATCATTGCGTATAACACCCTTATGTCCTAATGCCAAACCAAAATCGAACCCAAGAAATCTCACTTCGCAGGCAGAAAACTTCTGGGTTACGGACGGAGCCGTCATCATGCTCGTCCATGATAGTGATAAAGAATTTATAGTATGCCTTTAACGGATAGCATTACCGCACACAAGAAATAGCAAACTGAAGTGTTATGAATAAAAAGTAACTAAAAGGAAAGTTGTGAGAAAGAAAAATAATATCCACGTGTATTTTTATTACTTTCAATATGTTCGCTAATAGTTTTTATGAGGCTTCATGGCTCGCAGCCTTCGGAAGTATCTCATTAGAACATTTGCAACTCCCACTTCGATTTTTAAAAGTTGCCAACTCGTGACGTTTATTTCGTTTTAATACGCAATGGTGTATCGGATGGATGTCCAGTATTATGAAACTCGTCTTTAGTCGATATTTTATTGTGATGAAATAAAATTTAGGTATAACAAATTCGTACCAGAGTAATGTGTGGTGCCACGTACTATCGGCGAAATTTTTTATGGAGACTGAGCAAGGGGGAGAGAATGATAGCCAGGGGTGACGTAATTTTCGATGATAAATCGCGCTGACAAAATGAAATCACTTTCTTTTTTTTGAGTTCAAAACGTTCACATTGTAAAATTTTAAACAAAGGCTTAGCCAAAAGAAAGAACACCAATCGATTTATGATCCCAGAGTACACTTACCTAAAAAATACTTAATTAAAAAGAGAGTATACGGCCGTTCCTTAAAATATAAATGATTTGTTACCTACCTTAAGAAGGTTTTAAGACGAAAGTTATTCTATAAAATTATTATTCAAGAAATTTTCGTGTCGAGTTTGTCCTAATAGATTTACATTGCTTATTTTGGTACCGTTATTGTTTGAGCGGAAAGTTCCCCAAAACCGTTCACTAGTTAGGCCACTTCAATAATTCAAGACCCTTGCCATTAACTTGTTGGATTCCCTGCAGACTTGATTAATTGATTGTTATTATTTAAATATACTTTCAAAACCCATTTCGAACTCTTTAAAGTGATGTTGAACTCATATTGAACTCTTTAAAGTGATGTTGAAATAAACTGTGTGAATGTTATGAGACAAAAATACCTACAAACGATGACGATGTAGATTTGCTTTTATCTATTTTTGGGTTTACCTACGTTATCATACATTAAAAAATTTAATTACTTGATCATTTGATATTGTTGATATTTTCTTGATCATCTTTAAGATTTAGAGTTTTAATAAAATTAATTGAGACGATCTAATGTAGTTATGAAAACGATTGTGAATAACGAATAACCTCAAACAGGCAGTATTCGAGCGTTACTTTTCAGACGAATTCACCTCGGCGAAATACCTCCGTACCGTCAGCATCCAGTTAGTTATATGTATGATAATGTAACGCGTAAATACGTGCTGTCGGTGAATGAAAGTGTCGTGAAAACGGCCCGCTACGTTTGAGGGAGCGGTACGGCCGCTACGAATCCCATTATCTCCGTGCTGGGAATTGTCTCGTGAAAATGCATGTGTGTTACTAATCTCATGTACTGCGCTGATGATCTTTGTTGAAATAATGTTGCTTATAAGCTTACAATATAGTTTACTGTTTTTGATATATTTGGTGCATATTTGGTGCAGTTGACTAATCTATGGTACGGTTGTTCGTTAAAAACGGGACTAACAGATTTGTAAAAGAAGTTAATAAAGTGTCGCGGAAACTGGATTTATTTGGGAAAGTGGGTCAAAAATGTGATATACCGCGAAATAGCGAGTAGGTCGATCGATGATAATATAAACCTTGGATTAAACAAATAAACCAAGCAAAGGAACGTTAAACCCAAGCTAGATAGTAAATAAATGAGTTGTTTGTGTGTTGGTCCGGGATTCTGTGTTTCATTTCACAGTCTTAAGCCAAAGTTCTGACATGTAATAAGCCCACAATGCATGCTTCGCGAAGAATAATTCCGAATAATAACAAAATATATCTGAAATCCCGGTAGGTCCATACATCAAGATTATAAATAATCCAATGAAAAATCATACAAACGACTATTTTGGCCCTGGTTCCATTATAATTTCCCTAAAAATCTATATAAATTCTACACAAATATATATTTTAAGGCCTAAAAGATAGTCGCAACTTCGAATCCCGACGAGGGCAAAATTTTATGACAGATGAAATGGTCGTGAGTATTAATTTGTCTTATTCCATGCCACCGGTAAGGGGGCGTCCATAAATTACGTGAGGTTTTTAAGGGGGGAGGGAGTCGAGTCAAATCTCATCTAATCTTACG
>DWJQ01002123.1:0-10023 GCA_018248915.1 Hesperia meskei straton | reverse complement strand
CTCGAGTACATTCACTCGGGGCCCAGCCGCCCCCCAGGCATGTCGTCTCGCCTGGCGGGAGATCTCCCTTTGCCAAAGAGACACTGTGAAAATAATACATCAAAGTGCTCAGTACTCAGCTAGGTACCATAGGACACTAGGAGTACGCAGGTAGGGGCAAAAGCTTCCCTTGGACCTCGAATGATGTAGGTAAGTACTTACGTACCTACGGTTGTTGTAAATTTTAAAAAGTTTTATCAGGAATTCAGAAACATTGCGTCGTCCTTCCCCTCCCCCCATTTGGTAGCTAAGTACGTCCACGTCCACGTTGGATGCAAAACTCATAACTTCTTACGGCCCTTAGTAACCACATGAGTGTAGAAAATAAAACTAGCCTGAAAGCCTATTCAAGTATACTCAGGTTAGCGGGTATTCCCCAGGCACGTTATGTTTAAAGACTTTAAGCATGTGGTTGAACAAGGTGTAAACTGTAAACAGAACTCGCTACCTTGTGGCGCGCGCCGGCGGGATGTCGCACTTGCGCGCATAATGGACCAATGCAATGTACTGTACACCTCGAATGAACTCCCTATGTCACTGAACGTTAAGTATCCAATTAAATACAAAGTTTACCCCGTAACCAACCGCTGCGCATTGTAGGTTATACCTATAGGTATATACATAGGTGTACCTACTTATTTTAATTTCGATTTCAGGAGTCCTGTAAAGATTTGAGAGTTTATAAGACTACTTTTATAAGAGTAACGTGATGATATTCTATGTACCTACTCGTATCTGTCAACCTAAAATGGTCGCGAGAATCAGTCAAAGATTGAAAATTATAAGTAGTATGTAGTTATATTATTTTAACTATTAATTAGGAATAAATATTATGATGTAATGCTTAACAACAAACAACGCTTTGCCTTCGGAAAAGTAAGATGCGCTCATTGACAGTTTCATGGAATTTGCAACTTCGCTCGGCGCGAACTGTAAGCAACTACCAACACACAAACAAACGGTATGACCTAATCAAGCTCTATATTAAATATTAAACACAACATACTGAATATAAACTCTCCCACTCGTTCTTGTAATAGTCACCCAAGCATCACTGACCCTTTTCCGGCTAGGAATCGTCACGCTGCGCTGTGACGATAGGGGTGTAAATAATATGTATGAAGAGAATACAACGTTCGAGCGAACCACGCTGCGGTGTCATGGCGCGGCGCCGCTGAGGGCCGTATAATGAGCGCGTCCGAGAGCCGACACGAATCCATATTTGGGCCCTTAAGGTCACGTTAATCTACTACTAACAGAATACTAAAGTATTGCATATTCTGTTTTTTTTTTCATGTCATGCTAGGCTTTTGTCATTTCACGTGGTTTACATTACACTACTACTAGGTACTTGCTTGGTACTTGATTTATAAATATTAATCAGTGCACTCGAATAATGATGGTAGAGGCTCTGGATCCACATATATCTAGAGATATTTAACTAAATGTACCTATATAATACTCAAACATTCCCGCCAATGTTCCTCTGCGGTCATATTCGCGACTTGCAAATCGTGCACGATGCCTGCGCAAGACAGCCGCATCGTAGCGGTGCGCACCGCGCCGTCCACCCGACCGTCACAAGCGCGCATCTGCCCCGCGCACTCTAATTAAAATTGATCACTTATTAATAAAAAACGGGATGGATAAGGTCCGGCGCCTTAACCTGCGCGTGCGCATCGTCACGTAGCCCAGCTTTCTCCACACGAGACTGCGGGCACGTACCGTCCCGAATGCACCAGACGCCAGCATTGTGCCCGCTGCCCGTTCCGCCTGCCAACCGATTATGGAGGTTCGTTTGCTTCCCATGCCCGCCCGACGGCTGACGGCTGACAGCTACATGGTTCTAGTAGATGCCCGTCCCCGAACTTTTATCGAAACGCGATTAGAGTTAGAGCTGCGTAAGTGCCCCTTTTTTGCTACGCTGCCGGGTTAGAGATATTTGGAAGTTTTTATGTAGACTAATAGATATGCGTTTTGTAGTGTTATGGTAATCATAAGTTGCATCTTAGTAGGTATAATGCTATTTAAAATGTTCTAATATTTTAGGGCAGCGAGAACACAAATTTAAAGGAGTAAGATTCTGACGATGCTATTTAAATAATATTTATAGGCTTTACGGTTGTAAAGAAAAAGTGTCGAGGCTGGGACTATGTTAAAGGAGGCGTTTCATTACATATACAGGAGTAAAGTAGGGTTCGACGTTGTTAGCTATCGTCGTTTGATTTCAACCCATAAAATATCCCCTGCAGGCATGCATGGCTTCTTTCCACCTTCCTGAAGAGGACTACAGTAAATTCCACCACGCTGCTCTACGACTACGCATTGCGACAGACGATTTCAACAGAATGTTTGTAAAAAGTCACAACTGAGCTCTTTCAGCATTTCAAAATTTCAATTTGCAAAATTTTCAAAAGCGTGCCCGATAATTCTCCCTTATGCTCTAAAAAGGTGTTGATCTGAGAACACACATTGATTTGACTATATCGACTTCTTTACGTCAATGCAAATGTTTATAATATAAGAGTGAAAAAAACTTGAGTCCTCCACACACGCTTTAATACATATTTCAACACGAGCAGTGTCCTACAATATGTATTGACACATCGACAGTCATAACTCATGCTAAAAAGAAAATCAATTAAATGCTTCTAATAATCAGAACCTGTCTGAGACAACGATCAATAAAATCAAGATCACATTCATTCATGTAGGGAAGTGTGGCTGCTGCTATATTATATTGTAGGTTTTTTTTAATAGATATAACACAGAAACGATCTTTCAGTCAAGACATTATATTTCAATCTATATTCTATTTACTTATTTCTTTTTACAATGTATGTCAGATTACTATAGGTAGATATACAACCTCCAACAATTCAGAAGAAAAAGCTAATTATAACGGGGACTGCGGTTAACAGCCATTGAGGGCTCACCCATTCATAACTATGATGTCGCACCAGGAAACTGTTTCGTAACGACTAACCAGTGACCGCAGACAGGGAAGTGTTTACAAACACGGCGGGCGGTGGGTCAAGGAACTGACGCGGGGCGGCGACGGCGGCGACGAACTCGCCAGGTTGGATCATGCGGGAGGCATTCATACGTCGCCTTTTATTTTCGTAGGCTTCGGCATGCATGCAGTTTCCGGTGCGTCATGCTCTCACGATACGACGTTTCGATATACATTGCAAAATTAAACCCGATCGAAAATGCCCTTCGTAAGTAAAGCTTGCAATATGTAGCGCCCAGAAAGCGCACCTATGTTCGGCATGTCCGGACTCACAACGAGCTTTTCTACATTTAGAGAGGTCGAGATCGTGCGCGACCGCAACGTTTACACTTCGCTAATTGCAATATACATTGAACTTTTGTCATTGCTTCGTCACTTGTGACTCGATTGACATGCATCGATGTATAAAATGGACGTTGTGTTTCCTTTTGGATGTAGCTGGGAAACGTTTCGAAATTTGCACAGTGGTATTAAGATTCGACCCGAATCCGCGGCGAGGGCGACCGCAAGGCGACAGGGCGCGACTGCTGATGACCTTGCAGCCTCAGTACTGGCAAAGCTCGTTCACTTCTTCCACGAAACACTTGAATTTGGAGAATCTTTGAGAAACGGTCCAGTCTCACGCTGATGATGTATCCTGATATTCGTGATTGACTCATAGCGACTAACATTCCATTTGACAAAGTATGATCCTAGCTCGCAATGCTGTTGCAATGACACTCACAAATGGAACTTGTTTCTTAATATTACAACTGGACTTTAATTCGTAACAGTGCCAGCCACATGATATTCGGTAGGTGGTTATTGTGTGGTCTAAACGTAAGCTACATTAATTTGATTTGCTTTTTTGTAGAACGGCTTTTTGAATTAGTCTAAACTAAAGTCTTCTTTCTATATTAGGTAGCATCTACTTACATAAATAGACATTCATTTTAGTATTCCACATTCGAAAATAGCTGTCACACTATCTGTCTTCTGCTCCTACCTTTTAACTCTTCATCTACTGCGCCGCCGCCTCCACCAGTTTGCACTGGAGCAGCGTGGTGGAGTATGCTCTAGGCCTCCTCAATAATGAGGAGAGACCCGTGCTCAGTAGTGGGCCATTAATAGGTTGTAGCCAATATGTTCCTTTCGGATCACTATAAAACGATATTTACTCGTTTTTCGACTACCAATCGTTCCTAAACCTCAAAACCCATTCTTCTATAACTGTCTGTAAAGTCATTACTCATTAGTGAAATATTCTATCGCTGACATCTGAACGACCAGGTCCGGCCGACCCCACGACAACACCAGTTTGACGCACTTCGCTAATGATTCACAATTTGCATTGGAACATTTGTTAAACATCAATATATTGGATTCAAGATCCTGTTATTATAATAATAGAGTTACGTGTTGCGTTACGTCAATGCAGTTAATGGCCCTGGCTTGAACTTTGTGCGCTAATACCAAACAAGACACGGCAACCTGTAACTGTAAGGCAATGTTTTTCAAGCCGGATCGCCGTCCGAAGGGATTCAATTCCCAGCAATGCGGAATAAATTATGAGTTTATATTTTCGTTCTTGCTCTGGATGTGCGTTCTTCCCTTGTTTCTTGTCCATGGCACCCATGGCACAGGAAATTATTGTTGACTAACTCTATAATATTAACAATAGAGTGTTAAACAAATTTATACTATTCGTATTCCTCTAATATCTAGCTAGCATCTTTCATTAAAATGTTACGAAATGGTCAGTTACGTACAGATGCAACGTTACAAAAAACTGTTCTTGATATTATCATTGCTATCGAGGTCTTCCAAAACTTTCGCAAACATAAATTAGTACCTATACCTACATGTAGGACAAAAGGGCAGGTAGGATCTAATAAACGTAAGGGACAGGCTCAGCATAGAGCCGTGTGGTTGTGTTGGTAGAATTTCATTCTCCGAGCCAACATTTCGAATGCGGAACAATCCGGATCTCCGAGACTGAAAATGCGTCACAGCCCTCACTCTTGTTCTCCTTCCCTCCCCGCCCCCTCCCCCCGCAGCGCGGATTGTTGTGACAAGAGTTATGTGCGCCACCCGCGAGTAAGAAGCTACGCGCGAGTACGCACAATATAGGGCTGCAACAACAAATATTTCTAATTTTATCGAGTAAATTAGTGTATAATATATGTCATACCACCACTATCATTAAAAAGTTCAATGAATGAATTATTAAATGTTTATTCGAAGTAGGTTTTTTTACAAACACTCTTCGAAAGTCCAAGTAGGTACGCCAGCGCTTAATAAATCCTCAAGCCACATACTCGTAACATGCCTACTTATTTCATACGTACGCAAAACTAGATGCGGCACTATTATTTTAAGACGTAATAACTTAGAAATCTTTCGTAAAAACGAAGATCAATCGTCCTTATGTTGTTGTACCGATACGGAGCGGAAACGAACACGTCACTAGCACTAGGTCTGATCAGAATCAGGATCAGCTTATCATTAAGACCAAAATTAGAATTTATCGAGTTAGTTTTCAGAAACCCAAGCCAGTGAGGTTCCTGAAGTTATTAGATAGAAATGAACCCAAATTTCTCGAGGAACCGAGTCAGCCCTGCGCATCGGCTACTGTCGGCGTCTTTGCTGCGATCGGTGTGTAGATTTCGAGCGAACAGCATGCGTCAGCGCAGCGGGCGCGGCGCGGTGGGCGGGCGGCGGCGGCACTCGCCGGGAATGGCCAACGACGCGCCCGTGGGACACATCCGGGTTGACTCATGGCCCACACTCCCCCAGACGCTTCGGCGCTGGTCAACACTACTACATACATCGTGCAACTATAAATCGAACATAGGGTGATTGCATAGTCAAGCTTACCACCAGATACCATAGATAGTCACGATTAAGCTGCCGCGCAATTAGAAGGTACCATAACAATTGACGACCTACAAAATCGGTTGGAACTGGCTAACCTACACACTGCACCATCCGCCGCCCGACAAGACAAGTGCGTAGAGTTTTAAATTATTTAGGCGCCATACGAATGCATTGACACTAACGGAACATTTATGACGTTACTTCAAGCACATACCATACATTGGTTATGAATGATTATGACGTGCGCGCGGCGTAACCGGCCAGAGATTGATTCATCAGATTACATTGAACTGACCCAATTAAACCCTCGCGATTCCTGCGGGAACATGAGTCGAGCTCGTGGTCTGCGAGCACCGCTGAGTCACGCCACCGCGCCACCACGTCACGAGGACTTCATCTCTGCGAAGGGAAACCTACTTCTTTCAATTGATGGTTAATCGCAATTAATTTTTATGACACCAGTGAATTGAGTCATGATATGCTTCCAGTTTCAGCAGATGACTGAAAACACACTTCTGCGTCAATAAGGAATGATTAAATATGACAGTTGTATTTTTCTGAAAGTATTCATTAGGATTAAAGTAAATAAACACTAGGTACACACACTCATAGCTCCACATTAGGTTTCCCTGTGACGTGGGTGCCATGAACAACACACAAGACAAGGACACACACCCAGACCGAGAACGGAAATTCAAACTCATCATTCAAATTTGCGCGTCGATGGGAATCGAACCCAGGGCCTCGGAACAGCGCTTTGGCGTTAACCATTGCGCCATCCGGGTCTTCAAATTAGGATAGGATAGGGATAGAGATTAGGATAACGTTATCTTCATTTCTTTCAAATAAAATAAGAGCAACATTAGTTATGAACGAACGATTTAAAAAAACTCAAAAAATACCTTCGACAAATTATCTAGGTAGACTACTCTCCAGCTTCGCGCAACCTTTTCAATTTTCAATCACCGCGTCGTTAATTTCTCTGTAACAAAATAAATTATCGGTATTTTCCTACAAACATAACTTTCAATAATGTTATTGCTACAATTTTTGGAAATTTATATTTTTTACTGTATCGATTTAGTTGCAATTTGGTATAGGTAGTTTTTTGATCGGATTCCGTATAAGCCTGAAAATTGGGTTCTCAGTGTTAACACTATTATTTTTATCAAACTGCAATATACATATTTTGGTCGCGGATTACCAGATTTTTTTTTGTTTTACCTACCTACTATTCAGTCATGTTGCTCATATTATGTTTATTTATTTGAACATTTAGCCTCTATTTGAGAAACATTGACGCACTGCCTCTTCCTTAGAAAGCACTCTCTTATCGAGACGCTTGGTCGGCGATCTTCGACTCTATGGGAGTGCAATTGGGTTCAGAATGCAGCGCTTCAGTCTCTATCAATGAATCAGTGGGGCTTTCCAGTGGCCGCCGTACAGGCATACATGTCTCTACAGGCAATTTGGGCACATGTTGCGCACTACGTCACGCCGCCAATTGTAAACCGACGCAATGGGTTGACAATGACAATTCAGATAAAATGACAATTCAGATAAAATTTTCGTTATTTTTAGTGCCGTGTTTGACGCCACTTGAATGACGTAGTGGTGTCAGCTGGCGCCGGGTCTCCCAAGACGTCACTCCTCAGGTTTCAGGACCAGATGCGGCCCGCATCGTGTAATAAATGCGATCCCGACGTCACCTAATACGTAACTATTTTGGTTTTCGCCTAATGGGAAAATCTTAATTACTTTGACATTTTAATTATTTCCGTCCTTTACAACGACATCATTTATTATTTAGAAGTACTAATATATAGTTAGTTAGGTATCCACTACATGATCCATGATGCAAAAAGGTCTTAATAAATAAATATGAAATATATAACTTCAAAAATGGTTCATATATATGTATATCACGTTCAACGCCACCTCAATTTTCATGAAGTTTGTAGCGATGCCGCCCTACAAAAGCATGCGGACACTCCAGGTCGGCATTACTTAACCAATTGATTTTTTTAATGCATAATTGGAGATTTTAACCGCGGGCCACTTTAAAATTTAATTCTTTAGTTTGTTACTCAAGGGTTACGTACTGTGAATCTCAGTAAATTATTTAGGTATTCTTTTTAAATATCAACTAAAAATTCAGAACACGCCTGGCGTGTTCAAGGCATTGTCAAAGAAATTCGCAAAAACACGCTAGGCGTGTCGGTGGCACTGAACGTGTTAAGATACGAGATAACAATGTTTAAAAAATGCTTTAAAATTAATATTTTGCGCTTTACGTTCATACGTAAAATGCAAACATAGAGGCCATCCGCTACCTACTTGGGTTCCGCTGTCTTTAGCGATTTCGCATACCGCGCGTATGAACAGGCCTTAAGTCATCAGTCCTATACACTTGTAACTTACAGGGGCAGAGAAACGGGTCACGTGTTAATTCTAAGCACTTGTGGGTCCGGATGTTGTAACTTTCTGTAACATTATGTTACCGTAGGCACTGAAGTCTCCATTAAGGTAATGCGTGCCCCATCTTTTATGTATGAGATACCTTTGGAGGCTACGCGTCGCCAATTGCGGCTTTAGTTTCACTTAATCGGGTTTAAGGGCTTACTTTGTTAAGATACATATTTTATGATAAAATTGTAAGTTACGAATTTCTGTACGTGTGGAAGATATTATCGCGAAACAACTCAAGAACTTTTCATCAAATTTCGTTTTTATCTCTGTGCCTTTGTGCTTCGTCTTTATCTCTGTGCCTTTGTGCATACTAATCTCAGAAACGGCTTCAGCAGTTTGGATGCGGTTTTCACAATATGAATTTTTTGAATTATCTGTGCGTTTGTTCTTGTGTCGTGCTTATCTCATACAAGACAAGCTTTAATGCGGGAATTGATTTATTTTCGTAAGTCTTAGTTATTATTTAGTTTTTGTTGTATTTTTATCGGCTTACAATTAAAAGATGTCAATTTAGTTTATTGGTATGAGGTACTTGAAGCGAAAAGAGTGCATTACTTATTCTAGAAGGAGTACTGCTAGCTAAGCAGGCAAGACAGGTGTCTATTCACATTCAATTTTCACACAAATGTTCTAGACAGAAAATAATGTAATTTGGTACCCAATATCTAAACAGGAAACAAACAAAGGCTTTTAAGGCTTGAACAGTGTCTTGGTTCTCTTTCGTTTTCTACCGCTTTTATTATTAACACAGACAGAGAATGAAACTTTATCCGGATTTTTACTACTTTATCTACTTTAATCTACTTTATCCGGATTTTTTTTGACGTGCGTAAAGCTGCCGAAAAAAACTATTTAATTATACTAATAAGATGTATTTTATCGAAAATACATATAAACGTTATTGACATGAAAGACACAGCAAAAACTTAAATATTATTTGGCTATTACATAATTTTGATACATCATGATAATACTAAAAGGAATCACCATCCCTTGATACAATATTATTTGATATATTCCGTCTGTTTTTATTCGTTGAATTTCAGTTTATTTGACCCGCTTAATGGATCCTAAAATTATTTATTGGATTGGCTCGCAAGAGGATCTCTAACCGAGTTTACTCAATTATAAATAGGTACAGTCGTTATTTCATTATTTCATCAAAGTAACGGAAATAATCAATACGACATATAAATTTAATTATTAACGAAAGAAAAATGATTCAAAATTTATAGATCACAAAAATAGCAAAAAACCGATACAAAAAACAGCAGTTTATGTTTCGTTTCATTTACCAAATATTTAGTCCGTGACACTAATTAATTCAACACAAGGGTTCATTGTACGTTGGGTGCAATGAGCAAAAAACTTAAAAACACAATCAGATCGCGAAAAAAAATTTAAAGTTATCTTTCGAATTTCCACCTGGCTGGAAATTGAACCCGAAAAGTTACGAACAGAAGTCTGACATCTTTTATAGATATAATAGAATTGTAACTGATCGTATGTGCTTGTTCATACTGAACAAGCGGGCGCGGTGGACGTGGCGCGATCATGTTCACATTGACCGCCAGGCGTTTTGCGCGAGAGGTCAGTTGCGTTGCTACTGAATCGCGCGCTCCGCCCCTAGTTCAGTGTGAACACAC
>DWJQ01002122.1:0-10024 GCA_018248915.1 Hesperia meskei straton | reverse complement strand
CGCAGTAAACGATCAATATTCGCTTCAATCACGTAGACTTGTCAAGTGCGCTTGATCGTCTCGGGGACGCATAACTTGAAAGAGAATAAATTTCGAAAGAAGTTCTTCAGCATTAATTTTAAGTTACATACAAAAGTTACACCAAGATCTGTACTGAACTGTGCCGATCTCCAGTAAAGTACAGATCAATGTATAACGTCCGTCGCGCGAATACCAAATAGCGCACGCCTCGGCGCGTCGGAATGCGCTTTAGGCACGCCGATGGAATCCTCGTCTCCTTACTCCAATCCGCTTCGAATCCCGTACTTCGGATTCTCTCTATTGAACATCAGTTGCGTTGCCCCATTTTTATCGGGATTTATTAGATCCTTGGGGTTCCGTATTGAACTGATACGGTTTTATATGTGTTGCTGTTGACTCATAACTTTTTATTTGTTATACCGAATTCGAAGATTCTTTTATAACTGTAATCGGACCACCGACGTATGAGCGTGAGCTCACGAGTAATTTTTGTTTCCCTAACTTTATAACTACCTCAGTCAGAGCTAAATTTCATGTTTATATATCAATTTTACATACGTAAGCAGTAGCAAATAAACAAACTTACAAACAAACAGACATATTTAGACACATATTATATGTTGGAGCCGCAAGGTCACATAGTAGATATATAAGTAGGCGCCACACCCTTGATAAGGTAAATCAGTTCATAGTCGTCGTTTAAGCAATCTATACAACAAGATACAAACAGACAAAGATACCTTTGTATTCATTAATTAAATTTATTCAAATGATAAACATGTAAATAGGTTACTATATCGGCTTGATTTATTATGACTAACATGATGCAACTGATAAGGAAATCGGTTACCTACCAGTTGAATGAATTATCATTCAATGTTCTCATGCTTATAGGTAATTAAGCTGTTATTGGCCGATGTCTGTACATAGAGAATATTTAAGAAAGAAAATAAGAAGGTCATAAATAATTTCATAAATAATAATTCAATAAAGGTGTAATGGTACATATCATATGTGTGTTAAAATATTTAATAATCTCCCAGATTGTCTTAAACTATTACCATTAAATAAATTTAAGAAACAATCACATGAGTGGCTAGTTGAGAAATGTTTTTATAGCACCAAAGAATCAAAGATATAAGTAATATAATATAAGGATAATTATGTTCATGTAATTAATAATAGACTCAATATTTTCTATAGTAATACTTGGCATGCACAACTAGAATAAAAAATGTAGTACAATATTATATAATTTGATAAAAGTAATTTAAGATAATTAATTAACATAATAATAACACAATTCAATAATAGTAATAAGATCCTAATTTAGTCAGTAATTTTATAATAATAACAGTAATTATAATACTAACTCTGACATAAAATTTATATATTTAAATACAATTAATACAGTGACTAAATATATTTACATTAATATGAACTTGCACACCGTCAACATGGTAAATTGTGAATTGTACCTACTAAATCTAGAATTAAGACCTTTATGTCACCACAATTTCTGCAAATAAAATATTCATTCATTCATTCAAATCCTGTAACAATTTATGGATTTCTTTCTGCTAATGCAGCTTCAAGATCTCATTATCATTTTCCTGCCCATTTCTCAATTTTATTTGGGGATCGGTCATTGGACCATAGAACATATTGATGTTCTTCTCTTCCATTCTTCCCTATTAGCCGTCACTTCTACGCTGACTCCCTTATCTTTAATATCACCATTTACACAGTCCATCCATCTTTTCTTTGACCAGCCTCGTCCGCTGTACCTATCCACCTTCATATCAAGCAATCCCCTCGTCACATGCGTTTCCTCTCGTCTCATCACATGCCTATACGAGTACCATGACACTCACCTTATCATGCCGCGAAGTCATTAAGTCATGATTAAGGATCATCGTCAAGAAAGAAGAGTGAAAAAATGAAATAACATCTCTCAAGCCACATCAAAGGTTTGCTCTAAACCACAATATACCACTTTCACCTTCCTCGCGTGAAGTCGTCATAATATCTAATAATAAGTCATCATGACCCAGTTTTTACCCTGTAGCATCTCTCATAAACACTTTACAAGCACGCTAATTGCCGCGTTCGTCACTCGCCACTCCGTCCGCAAGATGTCGCTAGTTCAACCATTATATCGAATCGACACTAATTAGTGCTTCGCGTTTGTGCTAAGCTAGCCTAGCATAATCTTAGTACTAACGCTGATTGCCACATTTAGCGACCTATTTATTATTCGGACATCACAATTAAGGGAGATGTGTTCCGGTTAGTTCTTGAAGTTTATTGAGTTATGAACTTATTAAGATAGAAATGTTTATAGCCTTATTTATTATTTAAGACTAAATGCGAAAATTACGGAATAAGTACCGGTTTATGAGTTGAACTACTTGATCTACTCGATAATTGGAAGGGAAATATCTGATTTCGCATTACACTACTATTTTTTTATCAGAATTATTTAAGATTCATAGGAGATCAGCTAAGTGAAATTGATATGGCATCCACCCTCATAGTGTGACTGCACCTTTATTCCCGTGCCTCAATATTCCTGCTATAATCCATAACAAAGATCTCAGTCGCTTATCAGAACACTTTTTCATTTTTACAAGTGTTCAACGTCAAAGTGTCTTCATAACGTCTAGTTCATCATGACCTAGTTCTATGAAAAAGCTGAAGTATTTTAAAATCTCTGAAATAATCTCAGTATAAAATGGGCTACTTGATAAATTTTCAGAAAATGGATACTAGTTTTGAGCAGGAAAGCCTTAGCGTTCATTAACAACTAAAAAGGGGTGTCTCAAGGATCTATTTTTAGACCGGTATTATTTTCGTATCCATTCACAATTTCCTTGATTTTCGTTGTTCAAAAGAGGCGAGGCTCTTAGAAAATTAATTTGTAACGAAGATGATGATGACTTAAATTCCGACACTTAAACTTCTGACATACCATACTTGACAGCTGACTTGCCTAACCTGTCTGTTCTTGGCTGCATTAATAAAACTGATTGACCAGTACCCAAAATTAATCTAATTAAATTATTTACCCTCTTAATCCGGGACTGGGCTCAGCCAATAGCACACATTCCTATTTTCGTCTGCTAGCCAGCGTTGCGATAACGAACTTCGTTCCTTACGATAAGGAACTTCGTTCCAACTTCTTGCTGAGTGTTCCGATTTGGATATTTTTTTTAATTTAAAAGCTGGTGTTCGTGTTGGTGATCGTTGCTGATAATGACCAGCTACCATCAGATTTCTCCTTTGCTCTTTCTTTGGATTTTAAATTTCACATTTACAATAACCAAAACAACTTTAGCCCCAAAATGTTCAAAGCCTGTGAGCAATATCCGGTTAGTTTATACCAATAACTCCATTTCCGGAGTTCTCATTACACAGTACTTAGCAAAGATGACACATCTAGTGGTATTACATTGGATAAACACTAATTAATGTTCTGCGTGTACTGACATACCTAACTTTGTGGTAAATGCACTGATTTCTAAGTACTCAGAAGCAATATCTCCTTGTGAATGCTTGATCTCCTTAACTTCAAATTCACTTATTCATATGAGTATCAGAGATGCTTTTATGCAAGTTTTTTATTCTACCGCCATTTTCCTAAAATGCTTTAAAGTGCTTTTTGAATAAAGGCACCTAACGTTTTTCTCTAACGTCACCACCAGGTTTTTTCTAAGGTACGTCAACGCCGTAAGTCCATTAAAAGTCGATAGGTAAGATTTACACCTTTTACCTCTCTCAACTAGCATGGAGAGAGATATAAGTGCAGCGCGTTCCGAGGGGTTTCATGCTGTAGAATCTTTAAAATGTTTACACTGCAGGCGGGAATCCGTGCGTTGATACTGCCGCACGTGGCTAGAATCTCTAAAACTTTGACTCTAAGGCGCTGAATTTAAGAACAGCTCTTCGATCGGAGTCTATGCTGTCTATTTGTCTATCTCTTAGACAGATCTTTCGTTGGGGATTTTGTTAGTGGCTGCAGATGGAAGAATTCGCTTGGTCTTAGCTTCATCTGTCCACTGGTACAGTCACTATCTATAGTAACGCAGCAGGCTATGGTATGCCACGCTGGTCAAATATGGATTGATAGACTTCAGCCCCACACTAAAGAATTCTGGTAAATGGGCTGATGGTCATCGAAAGCATCGGAAGCTGAAGGTATCCCATATTACTTGACGATGCTATTTAAAAATAACCAACGGAACACCGGCTTTATGTGCCCTTCGAAGCACGAAAAAGCTTAAAAAGTGTTTTTTCCACTAGTCACCTTTTCACCGACTACCTAACTTCCTACTCCTTAACTCAGTCTATCACTTATGAGCGATTCAGTTCATTATACATATGTATATCTGGATATATACCTCCAAATGATTTAACATGTTGTGATAGTTGCAAGTCAACTGGAAGACTGCATAGTGGTTAACACGGCCGTAGTGCACAGTGTCATGTGCATATATTAGCGCATACATTGTGGTTTTGTAATTAGTGCTGCGTTTTCACGAGCCAGTTACTGGCGTCTATCGGGGCTGTGGTGTTAGGATAGCGACCTCACAGCAAATTGAATTCTGATTGGGTGTAAGATAGTAATTTCCTGTGATTTATTAGCTTTCGGCCGTGTCTTTTAGGTTCAGTGGTGTTTTATTTGTAACTTACTATAAGACTGTCCTCTTTTTATTTTTTTGGACAGTAAGATAAATAAATAATATATTTCACTACGACTACTACTGGGGCCGTATTATGAACTCTGAATTCCAGACAGTTTACGTTCAAAACGTGTGGGACAGAGACAGCGCCTTATTACCTGTAAGGCGCCGTCTCTGTCACCCACACGTTGTGAACGTGAACTGTCTGAAATTAAGATTTCATAATAAGGGGGCTGGCCTTGAACTATAATTCCAAGTGTTGTGAGTGCCATGGACAATACACGGGAAGAAAACTTTTTAATCTCAGACCGAGAATAGTTTTTAATAAGTAATTTTATCATTCAAAATCTCATATAGGCCTTCCATAATTTGGTCATGTGAAAAATTAAAAAAAAGTATGGATTGATTATCATGAAACTTAAACAATTCAATGATTCAATATCCCATCTTAGTTGTCTTTTGAATGAAAGTAATAAAGTAGATAATGTAAGTCAATTCGATCAGTTTTAATATTGGAACTCATTAGAATGATACTAAACTTGAGCGAGCATTACGCATTTTCTACTTAGGCGAGTCATTATGTCGGAATAAACGGTACTCCGGGAACAAACGATTAATTGAAGTGACAATTTAGGAAACTTACATTCAGGTTACATCCATAAATCTTAACTATTAATATAATAAACCTAAAGAGGTTTTTGTTTGTTTGAACGCGCTTATCTCTAAACTTTTCAGTCAGATTTGGAAAATATTTGTGTGTAGATTACATTTCGCCAAGTTTACAATCGACAGAATTTCATACAAACTTAACTTGGAATTGAATGTAAAACTTTCTACCCATATTAAGCCCCTTATGATGAAATGTCACAAAATTCGTTCTTCGAAGATATGTTCTTCTCATGAACCTCCATCGCTTTCCATCCATGTGATCTTCATATTTATATTAGTTAGATGGATGACCGCCAGTAGCTCAATTTGATGATTTTTTTACATTTAAGAGCTTTAAAAAATATATGTGTTCTTTGTATTCTGTTCATTGGAGTGCTTCTAAATGTATGGAGGCACTTCCAAATGGAAGTCTTTCATTCGGAGGCACTCCAAATGGACGCATCGCCAATGGCTACATTTACAAACCCGTCTCTGATAGAATTCCTGGATTTAGTCTTCAATTGTATTTCTATCTATCAGCTTTTCAGTATTTGGACGCTATCGTAAGGTCAGCACTAACAGCAAGACGGTAAACAAACATAAATCGTGAGTACCCGTTATATTCAAAAGGAATGTAATAAATAAAAGTTAGTTTTACATATTACAAGACAACATGAAATGCATTTGGATAATGAATTTTGACAAAGGAGTATTATCGATGCAAACTAGCTACCGCCCGTGGCGTTGCGTGATATTTATTATGGCAAGCTAATATGGAATTATATTTCATAGTAGGTATATTGTAAGAGTGAAATATGGTATTGAGTCTCGAACTTTAGTTTAAGAGGGAGACGATATCAAAGCTTTTTTTTATTGAATTAAGATAGCAAACGAGCATGCAGCACCACCCTTCCGCTGCCGCCCATGACAACTGTGACCGACCCAGAACTAGACTCAATGAGTCTTGTTCTAATTCGGTCACGGAAGCGTTGCTACCCCTGAGGACTGAGATGGTCGCCTCCAAAAAAGTGTAACCGGCTCGTTGTCATCATGGCAACCCATATTTATTCCACTGTTGGGCTCTCCACTCACAATGTGAGGGGTACAAGACATAGTCCACCATGCTGGCCAAGTGCGAATTAGTATATTTCTCCTGAGAAAATTATAAAGTATTCTCAGATGTGCAGGCGAAAATAATTTCATTCTAATACGTACATACACTACATATGTACATATTGTTTAGAGTAACGTGCATTTGCGAATAGTTACTTTCGCATTTCTGATACAATATTACCTAATATGGATAGTAGGTACGCATCAAACGCTCAAATAAATTGTTCTTCCCATGGGAATGAGATGTTTAACCACGGTAAATTGTTACCTGTGCTACTATCGATTCGCCTAACTATCTCGAAATACAAAAATCAAACAAATAAACTTTTGCGTTTTTATAAAAGAACAGATACGATGTAATCCTCCCTTAGAAGGGACGTTTCCTTATCATAAGTTCGTTATTTTTAGTAACTACTTAACGTTTTAATAGGTGGTATTATTACATGTTAAATTGAGCGCCATCTGGCAAGTAGTTTTTGTGTTATCTCTACTTATCAAGATTGAAGTCGGTTATTTTTTTGGAAAAAGCAATTATATTTTGTAAACTTACTGCAAAATAATAATTACACACGAATTTCCTGACGTTTGTTTGATTTAATTAGATTATTCAAATATTATTTTATCACGTAACGATTTTTCTTTTATTTGTAAAAAAACAAACGTTTTAATCCTAACCTTTTTACCAATAAAGGTAAATGGGCATTTTGTTCGGGCCGGTGACCCACCAGCATTCAGTAATGAAACTAGTCCAAAGTTTGTAAAGGACCATGAATACTACCCTATGAAATCAGTCGCATTGCTCAAAAGCATGGGAAAGCTATTTTATTAGCAAAGGAAGATTTGCTTTTAAGTGTATTAAATGTTGTTAATTAATGTTGTTTGTTGTTCAATTAGAAGTAAACCACTTTTTATTCAATAGATTTTTAAACGACTTCAGAAAAAGGTTCTCAATTCGTCTGTACATACTTATGTATGTACATACATATCTCATAACTTCGTACTGGGTGCACCGATTTCAAATACATTTGTGTAGAAACGCATAACTTTTCCCCCATGCATTTGGATCAAAATCCCCTTCGAAGGGGATAATCCTAAACCTTAAAAAAAACCCTATTTCATTACTGAACGCGACTGGGTCAAAAACGCCGAATGACCTTTTAAATGTTCTTAGTGCTATCAATAATCAGACTTTCGGTTGCAATAAAAAATATTATTTATTTGGTGTCCGTGTATAAAAACAATTTACATTACAAATTAAACTTCTTCAAGAAAAACGCGCGTTATTTAAACGTGTATAAGAGATTAAAATTACATTTAGGTCAAGAACCAAAGATATAAAGTGTACAGTGGAGCTTGTCACGTCTACTTGAATGCTGTAAATCTGCGAGATGTGTAGCAGAACGATACCTGGTCAATTTTACTCAGTACATCGTCACTTCGTGGGCGATCCCATTCCTTGCTCCGAAAATATTGGTATTTAACTGGTCATACATGTCTTCATTGTAGAATTTAACTCTGGAAGTAAAGAATTTTGAATTTTGCTTTAAAGTAGTTGTTTTCAAAATGCCGCGGATTTTAAGTTTATTGTTACTGATTCTAGAATCAATGATAATTATATAGAAAATGAGTGGTTACAATAATTATGTAAACATGAATGTTTACAATATAAATAAAACATTTATAATAATCATGTTATTTTAAAAACAGCAAGTAAAGAAGCCTATGTTAAATTCTACATATTATGTCATATATATTGTAAAAATCTTATTTTACAACATTGACTCTGGTCAATAAAAATTATTTAACCGACATCCAAAGAAAGGAGGGCATTCACAATCAATTGTATTTTTTTTTTGTATTTTACGTGCTTTGTAACTTTTTACTGGGCGAACCGATTTTGATATTTCTTTTTTTAGTTGAAAGCTAGGGCTTTTTATCTGGTCATATACAAATTTGAGCGAAATCCAACGAACAGTTTTCGAGTTATCTCTAATTGTCCAAGTTGAAGTTGGTTTTTATGCAAAAGTTAATTAGCGTACTCGCATAATAACTTTGGCATGCTATCGGTTATTCAACTTTTTAATTATCTTTATTAAGATTATCTGCATTTATTATCTAGTTCAGAATTAAAACATCGAGACAAAGCTTATGTATATAATTGTTGGATTTATTTGTAAATTACTGGTTATTTATTTACTTATGAGTGAATTTCAACAAGCAGTTTTTTTTTCATTTCGGTGAACTTTTTTATTTGTCAGTTTTTGCGAATTTATTTTACACATTATTGTTCTTCGTGAACTTTTATAATAAAGAAGAATAATGGAAACAAAATAATTTGAAAAACAAATGAATGACAAGAGTTTAAATTTTCGATGTCACCGAAATCAAACCGCGCCCTACACTGAAATAAAAAAGATATTCACTGAAATGAAAATCCACCGAAATATTATACAGCGTAATTTAAAAATAATTAAGAAAGCAATGCACGAACCAACCAAAGTAATAATAGGTAGGTGTCTTACTAAGTATCAATTTCTTAGTTAACTTTCTATAAAAAATAAATATAAAATCCGCCATGATAACTGGCAAATAAAAGTAGTGTAATAAAACAACAAAATTGATTTTTTGGAACGAAGTTCCTTATTTAAGTTAAAAATCTATAACAATGGCTGGTAGCAGTACAAAAACTTTATAAAAACAGTCTTTTTAATTTATTATTAATAATTCACAGGTAGATTTTGAGTCTTGGAAGATGGATTTACAAGTTTTTGTTACACTTTTTATGACAAAAACTAGTGATTTTTTATCAAGGAGTTACGGATATTTTTTTTAACTTAATATTTCAGAATTTGAATTTACTGACAGAGTACAAGTATATTAAAATAGTAAACTATAGTAGAAAAATAATTGTACTCTCGAAGTAATTGTCAGTTTTGAAATCTTTAATACAAAAAAATTATGCTGTGATAACAGAAGCATTTGTGGAGCAAGTAGTAACATCTACACCAATATGGTAACTTTGATCATATTACGTAAATTATTTAATGAAATGATATTTGTACTATTAAATCTACTTACGATCGGTATCAATATTCAATTTAGCTATCCGAGATAGATTTTTGACAGATTCAGTTATGAATTTTGATACCTAATCGTAAATTGAACACTTGTAATAGATAATGTTCGTTATCACATCACACAATCATCCTGTATCAAAATACCGATTCTATTACCGAAATGAAATGGGTGTCCACCGAGATGTAACAACTCAACACCGAAATTCACCGAAATGAAAAAAATCAATACCTGATATACCGATATGAAATACTGACGTTTCTAGCGGGAACACAGAACGACGCAGCAGATCACTTCTACGAACACAACCTTGCGCGTATCTGCTGCTTACCAAATTGTATTGTTATATTAATGAAAGTACGTTTTTTTAATGCCACAAGTATTCATAAATATTGAATGAAATAGTGTATAAGCATAATTGGTCAATACATTTTCTATTAATCAGGATATAACAACAAAAACTAGAACAGGGACAACCATGGAGG
>DWJQ01002121.1:0-10025 GCA_018248915.1 Hesperia meskei straton | reverse complement strand
AAACATGTTATTAAACAATGTTTTATAACATGTTTTGTTACATAGTCTGTACGCACAATTATACACATACCTACATATTATTGCGACTACGCAACGACAAGTAGTTGTACCTTTTTACAGGGAACCGCTATTTGCCGACATTTTGCCATTGCGACGTGTGTGTGTGACGCTTTTCCCTCTTTTTATGATACCTTTTCGAAACGGTAGTAGTTAGAAAATAATTAAATATTCATGAAAAAAAAATGAGTTTAGATAATTTATCGCGTTCAAACACAATGCGCTAACCTTTGCACATCATTGCATGAATTGTCACAGCTTTGACAGCTAGGAATACCATGAATGTGTCAAAATCTTCTCATAACCACTCACGAAGGTTCGGTTCGTATTTTAAACCGTCAAGATTCCCTACCTGTACAATTCAACTGTATAAGTAAGTGTGTCAGTTAACTAGCGTTTAAGATTGAGGAATTCATGTGAATGTGAGCGTTATTTTTCTAATACAAAGAAGGTAGGTACATTAAGTACAATAAATACTTGCCGTACGTGCGTTCACCACTGCCGTCCATACACAAAGCTGACGTCGCAGTCGGTGTTATTTTACATTGCCTTATAGGAAAGTGTTGATTCCAAATCAGACGAGTGACATAGCTCACTATGTGTTAGTATTTAGGTACATACCTGCTAATATACCTATACCTTTTATACGTTATACCTATATTTAATGATGCTATAGCTACCTAATTAAAGATATGAAGTATAGGTATAAGGAGGATTTGTGAAATTCCCCCCCTAAAGGGACAAAAGGGGGGATAGAGTGAAATATAAATCCTACGCGGGAGGCGCCTAGCCGGGAAACCTAGTATTAATAACTCGGAAACCTTACTATACTAGGTTAACAAATGTACAGTACAGTACTTAATTATTTTGTATTGTAAGTGTAGGTGTCATGGTCTCCTGACCATTGCATTTAAGCTTTAAATGAGTGAGTAACAGTAACTGTAGGTAACTGTTGTGATCAATTATTATCAAATAGTTTAAAGGGCTTCTGAACAAGAACTCCTGGCTACGAATCCTGCATACACCCCTAATAAAAAAAATCATATTGTCTTATAGGTAGGTATAAGCTGAGCGAATGTAAGGTAATATGATTTTGTGTATGACACTGTGTCGTGGGTGCTATGGACAATAGATAAGACAAGAACACACGCTCAGACCGAGAAGGGAAATTTAAATTCGTCAATCCCGCCTCGCCGGAATTCAACCCGGGACCTTTGGAACAGCAATCTGGATGTTAAACATTGCGCCATTCGATTTGTCATAAAAAGTAGGTACATATGTCACCATGATAAGTTCTCTATAATATCCACAAAATCGTGACTACCAATCCCCCTCGGTGGACATGAACCACTATGGCCTGTACCTCTCATATTTTGAGAGGAACTCGTGTCCAGCGGTGGGACAGTTACAGGTTTATGACTTTTATAAAGTATATTAATTATGGGGTGAAAATGCATTTAATATACCCAGGTAGTTAATACAATGCGTTATATAAATACAATAGACAAAAGAATCAATTATTTGCTGATCCCACCATTCTCCCCAACGCTGACTCCGCTTTCGGTATCACTTTACTTCCATATGAGTGAGCAGGACAGAAGTGTGTATATGTACATATGTACTTCTATATAGCATCTTCACACCTGCACATTTATCGAACTATTACTTTTACGGTACAATGCACTTGATAATATGTGTTAAATTTATTTTATATTTTAAATACAAATATTCTAAAATATCCTCGATTAAGGATGTATGTAGATAAATAAACATCTGTTCTAAAACATGGAACAATTTACCTAATCATAATTTTGTTAATAAATGTATATAAAGCAATATCTTTGTATGACTAAGATGAAGGAAGAGTGTCTGGCATAATCAAATTTTAGATAGGTACATGTAAGAAGGACTGCGAAAAGCCAATATTTTTGCTTAATATTACTTACATACGTCACAAATATATTACTTACGCAATATTTTTATTTTTTTTAATAATTAATATAAAATCCTCATTTAGGTTACTCTACACTTCTACCATGACGTTTAAAATGTGTACGTTCACAGTGCTAATGTGAAAAAAGCCTTTAATAGAATGAATTACGGTCGAATTTCAAGCGCAGGAGGGGTCTCTACTAGTTTATATCATAATAAGAACTCGACCGTGCTTCGCCGTGGATTCGTTGGTTAACGTAGCAACGGTTACCAAGGCAACGGGCAACTACGCCCAATTATATACATTACCATTCTTCTGAGTACTTTGAAGTAAAAAATACCCAAAACATTAAAATACAAATCAAATTTTTACATAGGTACCTACTTAAATAGAAGTTGCAGTGTCGATCAAAAAAGACTATAAATTAAAAATGAAAAATTTAATCTTTATATAATATGAGACTTTTGTGTAATTACGGTATTTACGATGTGACCTAAAATTATTTATCATTGATGTATTAATAGAAATGAATCCACAAGGAAATACCTCGCGGCATTCCAAATGAGTCCTCCGAAATCCCAATTTAATGGTGGCAGACCTCACATAAGTTCCATTTAGATATGGGTTTTTTTCAACGAGAAAATTAAGTAGCTTTAAAAATTCGCTGAGAGGAAGAGACATTTATATATGTTACGCTCAAAGATCAAATTGTGACTTTTTGACAGATTGTGACTTTTTGACAGTCAAGTACTAGGTTGGCAACTTACTAATTATTACGAAAAACCTTCGACTAAATAATAAATTTTCAATGGGACCACGTGACAAACATCAACTTTCTAATGTAAAAAGTATTACCAAAATCGGTTTAGTCAATAGAAAGCTACTAGGTGTCATCCATACAAAAATCATAAAATAAAATTAAGAACCTACTCCTTTTTTTTTGAAATCTGTCAAATATGGAATAAAAGAGCGAAGATTTTACCACAAAACTTATTGTACTTAAGCCCGATGGTTATAATATTAGCTATTATACTTAAATATGATATTTTTTTACGTTTTCCGATTCATCGCTTTAGAGCCAGTCTTTAAGCGAGTTTCCTGCTTTCTTATAGCTACCAACGCGTCTATGCCTCTTTGGTGATACCTACTAATATATTCATGAAAAGTAGAGGGCACTCACCATCAAACCCTTAAAAACTTAATTTGATGCACTTAATGAAGCACGATGTATGTACCTATAATTGAGGTAACACTTGGCCTTAACTTAAGATATTATATATTATTGTGAATGTTTAGTGTATACCTTGTTGGTGCAAGAAATAAAATAAATAAATAAATAAAATCTCTCATCACAATCTCAGCGTAAATAAATATTTAAAAACAAAGAACAGCATAAGTTATCCCCTCGTAATAGATATAACCATTTAGTGACGTGCGTTCGTTCAGCTTTATACAATAAATTACAATAAAAACGCCAGCGGTGATAAGAGAAACTTATATATTTTATTTTAAACAGTTCACTGGCTCGCACGGCATTACTTACACACTTCATGCTTCGATATTATTTATATTTAATAACTATGAAATAACTTATGAAAACCTTTATGGTATAACTTATGAAAACCTTTGAAAATTAAACTCTATTAATATTTGAACGCTATCCCACAACTGAGCTAATATTCTTTAGGGCCAAAACAAAATATTATGACAATCATTATCGCACCTCCTCTGGTGGTCACCAGGGCACCACGGCCATTTTAATATTAACACTGTCGCTCTTACCACATTTTACTAAAATATCCCTTAAACTCCTGCAGCCTTGACTTAAGTAAAAATGTATGTAAACAATGACACGTTTTATGGAAAAATTCATTTATCTTACAACTAGAGTGATTTCCTATGTATATCTGTGCTAAAACCGGATATATATTTTTAACTAAATACCGTCAGTGATATTATATTCTGTTTTCGCGATTGTTACATAACATACATATTATGAGTAACAATAATTAAAATGTAAATGTATGATTTTTCACAAGTCCAAATGTGTTTTTGAAAACTAATGTTCCTAGTAGATACTAATGGTACTACCATTAGTGGTACTCGACGCCCCTGGATTAGTGATAATATCTGATAATAACCCGCGTCTCAAATCTCTTTAAAATTGGTTCAGGAGTTCTTGGGACTAATAAGGACAAATAGAAAGACAAAAAAAACAACAAAAATAAAAGTACTTTTTCGTTTCCTTATCTTAAGAATAACTAAAGCACCCGAGAAATCACAATTATTCAGAATTCACGATAGGTACTCGATAGGTAATTGTAGAGATCACTCAAATGTAGAGATTTGACAATAACTGTTCTTAAGTTACGTAAAAAATACATTTAAAACATCAATGTACGATATATTTGCTGGCGTGACTATTCACGTACGATGACGTTGCGCGGGTCCTTCAGAACGGGATGGCGTTGCGTGCGCCTCCTAGCGGTAAACCAGGAGATGCTGATACCACAGAATATTCTGCAAAATGTACAGTTTATTAGCTAATTATTTTATTTTGACATTTATTAAGCATTTATATCGATGTAAAAACTGTGAAATTGATCATGATATTACACACAATATCAAAATTACGATTAGCTTTCAATACTGAGTTAAATTTTGTAAATTTTTAACAATTTTTAATGTCTCTCGCACATGACTATTTAAACTTAAATTGTTACGAAACTTATTAATCACTATGCTAGTTAATGTAATTAATAAAAATTCTAATTCGCATCACTAGTCTTTTTGATTATTCTATTTTAGTGACCTTAATTTTAATTTTTGTACTCGTAGGTATCATTTTCAAACAGTAAAATCGTGATCGATGCCAATACGATTATGTTTGCGAAAAAGTATTAAGCCGGCATTTGTGTTTATGACCGTAGTAGATCTTAAAACAATGATTTTAGAATTTTTCACTGTGTCTGTGCGTTTGTTGTCGCTAATCTGAGAAACGGTTCAACCGCATACATGTACATGTACAGTACATAGCCAGGGTGCTTGTTTTATTTCAATTGGTCAGCAATTAAAGAATGTAAAATTAAAAGTTAATTCAAAGAAAACCATCTTAACATGTTTTCAATTAGGATATGGTAGAAAGATACACGTAATAGTTTCGTTCCTTCAGAAACCTTAACAAATGGTAGAGCTGCTCTTAGAAATGTACTGTCCCAGTACAGTTTAATGCGGTTTTAGCAGTTGTCATGCTGGAAGTGTATTTAAAAATGGTGCACACTTAGAACCTGTGTTTTAAATAATACAGGTAGGTATGTTGAAGGACAACGTCTGACGGGTCAACTAGTTGTTTATAAATATCAAAGCTCACGTACACTTCATGACTATTTGTACATTGACCATAAACGTATTTCATATTGAACATAGTTTCCAACGTATTGCGTCTCACCTCAGTCATGTTCAATCGTTGCAGAAATGTTAGATGTCACTGCTGTTGCGAAGTTCTATATTTGAACGTGTGATAGAAATTATTGTAAATACATTGTTACTAGAGTAAAAATTCACCTAATAACATGCTTCAAATTGTTATAAAATATAATATATTTAGCACACATTCGTAAAATTTGTGTAACTCTACGTGGTTTTTTTACCACCAGAGGTGATTATTGTAAAACATTAACTTAGCTCAAAAAAAAGATGTCGTAAGAAATTTGTGTTTACATTTACATTTCAAACATTACATTTGACAAAGTCATCCAATTTCTTTGATCCATCTTATATTTGACGTGTGGAATACTACCCCTAAGACTTAATTTCTATTTTTGGGTTTATTACCTGTGTTCTGTAAATGATCATATCTACGTAGGTAGGTAAATTTCAACTTCAGTAATAATACTGTTACACTTCAGGCATATAACAGGGAATCTCAAGGTCTGAGACCTAAGGGTCCGCTAATGATGTCGTAGCGACAAAATTTACGTCGCGCGCCGGTAGATCGATAAGAGCGGATATTATTCATCAATCTAATTTGTCTTAAAACCCGCATATTTTGCCACTACAAGGTTTTCGGTTGGTAAATCTGAGTACTGTAAATGTATTTTTAAAATTTTCAGTTTGATTTTAAACATTTTTAAGATTAAAAAATTTATATCTGATTGATAGTACCAATTCTACCAACATAAGGAAATAGAGAGTGACAAAAAGCGGTTTAAAGTCGTACTAAATTATAAAGCCTTTGAGCAGCTTGGTTTATGGCATTATCGGTATAGAGGTTCTAAATATTGCACCCAAAAGTCCCATATCATACAGAGGTCCCGTAATGTCTCAGAACGAAGCCAAACTAAATGTATGTAGCCGAAACCGGATCGAGAAATCCAGTTGTCGATAGAGCCTCATTCTTGCCCAAATGGCACGTTGGTTCATAGAAGCAACCAGAATATCTTTAGCTGACTTCAACCCATAAAAGGCCTACTACTGAGCACGGGTGTCCTCATAACTGTGGAACCCTCGAGCACACTTCCCCAAGCTGCTCCAGTACGGATTGGTGGACTAGAAAATCCAAGCTAAATTAAAACCAAAAATAATTTTGCATCAACAACCCACAAAGGTACCTATCACACCGTAAGATGTACTAAAAATTCCACAACTAACAAAACACGTTGCCACAGGTAAGGTCTATTACAGACCGGTGTGAAAGGAGTTAAGGTCACAAAATATTGAACCTTAGTACAGAACGATACGGTTGAAAATATCAAGTCACAAACATAGGTTGCAACAGCATTGCGACGTATTGCGACTGTGACCAGTAATATTCGACGTAAATCCAACGGTATAAAGCTTATTTTTGTGAATAGTTTGGTAGTTGGATACGTAACAAGTCTTGCGTTTATTTTTCTTACTCGTGTCTTTCAATGACAGGATTGTAATTATCCAGATAGATTTGCAATAGTAATGAAAATAAGATCGAATTTATTTTTACGTCAACAGTTATAGGACAGTAACACTAGTTAACCAAATTACGGACCTGTTTTTTAACAGATAACTGGTGCGTCAGACGAGTTATCGGAACAGCGATGAATGCTTAGTGTCAGCAAGACTGGTGACTTCCTACGTTGAATCGCACCTACTATGTATGTATATGACGCTTCGGTGCAAAATTTACAAAACGCAAAATGAACATTGTATGTATATGCGACATTGTTACAATTAATTTAATCTTCTTATATATAAAATTGTCGTGTCACAATGTTATACTCCATACTCCTCCGAAACGGCTTGACCGATTGTAATGAAATTTTGTATGCATATTCAGTAGGTCTGAGAATCGGCTACTATCATTTTTTTTAATTTTTGGACAAAATATTTTGTTTTTATTTTTCTAGAATGTGACATTAACAACACACACAACTCTAAATTTTCACCCTTTTGTCACCAACCTCTATTTTTGATAGTCATTTTCCTAGAAATAATTTGTATGGCATAACAACGTCTGCGGGGTCAGCTAGTATCTTTATAAAATTGTCGATAGTTACTACCTAATTAAAATTGGAGCAACAGCAGGTTAAGGTTTATTAAGTGGGGGATAACGATCCCCATAATTTATGGTTAATATGAAGCAATAAAAATATTTGCCTAAAAAGTTTTAAATTTATCAATTATTTACAGTATAATCTGACAATGAAATTTAAAATAAAATCTCACATCTATTTCTGAATCTGAAGTACATAATCATCTCACACAGATATTATATTATTAATTGTCACAATCCAACTCTATTCATTACATTTACACACCAAAACACACTGAATGACAGCATACAACAAGGGACTTAAACTTAGGTCTCTTACAGGCGACCACATTCATATACCTACCTAGTACCTAGTAAAAATATTAGGTCAAAATTTATTAGATGATACATCGGTATATTTCTACATTAGAATACGCAATAAAATAAAAACTTTATCTTGTTGAACCATTAAGTTGAATTTTACACCGCTCCAACTTCGCAGCTGCTTGCTAGATTTAACGCGTCTTTAAACTTTTGATTCACACTGTACCTCGTTTAATGCCAGTACTTAAGGCTTAATTGTGTTTGTTTTTGTCTCTAGCGCTATTTATGGGAGAAAAGTGGATCGTATTTTAAGCTAGACATAGTATGTACATACCGCTCGCAGCTTCGATACACTTGGCCGAATAGCTCTATAAGTAGTTCAATCAATTCTACCTTAAGATAAAGCGTACACAATAACTACTTCTGTTTTAAGATAAAACTTCAAAAAAGTTCTAAGTGATACACATCGTGGAACTTTAACGAACTAAATATTTGGACTCGGTATAATCGACTCTATTTCAACTCGCTCTAAACAGATGAATCGATACTAAAATTAATAGGGACTTTACTTAACCATTCGTGCGCATTAATTTAGTTACTGAACTTACTGAACAATTTCTATTTACCTTTGACAGAACACTTGCTGTTCAAATTAGATCATTCTTTATGTAAAACGAAAGCAAAAGGTATTGGTCTCGTCCATCAGTGAATAATGAACTTGACAGTGGTAATATTGTCGGCTGGATAGGTGGGCGACGCATTCCAGCGCTCGCTATAAATAAGTACTTACCTTCCGCGATGTGAGTCGATTCTCTGTTGTCCCTCGCTCGTGTAGCCGATTCTCGACGTTGTCTCTGGAGGGAGTCACGTTGATAAATATGTTTCATTTTATGTCGGTGTTTTTTGTTTCGAATCTACTTAGCTTGTCGTTGCTAAGAAGTTTTAGAACCTATTTATGTTCTAACGCTGACTACAAGTCATTAATAAAAATAATAATCAAAATACAATTCTAGTCGAGTACGACGTAACTCCTTCGAGAATATTAGAAAAGTTCAAAAGAAAATTATTTTCCTAATGAAGTTTTCTTTGGCCGAAACATCACATACCTACCTAATTACATATATCTAATTTAGAGAAAAATTCGAAATGCTCTATATTTCGTTATAGCTACATATTATAATTCGCAGAGAATACCTATTTAAAGAGTTGACTATTCAAATTTGGAACGTGGAATTGGAAAAAAAGATACAATCCACCCAAGTGCCTACCTGCCCACCCACGCCCGCTTAGCGGACGCCATTTTGGACCATTTATTATCTAAAACTTGAACCGTGAAGCCCCAAAGCAAGCAATGCTCGTATTCGTATCCGACACCGTTATTTTTGTTCCCTATCGGACTAGAGGGAATTCCATTTCTCGGTATGTGAACAACGAACATTGGTTAATTTTTTCTATCGTGTTGTCGAAGTAATTTTCTGATCCCGAAAATAAATAATTAATATCGCCACACACTAAAAGCCCCACACTTGGATTCCCTGTACCGTAGTAGGCGCACCAGACACCACACAACAGATCGAGAACAGAAAAAAGTCATCATTAAAATTTCCGCCTCGCTGGGAATCGAACCCAGGACCCTTGAAACATTGAATGCGATGATATAGGTAGGTAGACGATATACTTGCTCCTTACATTCTTCATCATCCTTATTTAACCCGATTACATTAAGTAGTTCTGTGAGTAGTTCTGTGGTGAGTACAGTACACTCGTTCGCTCAAATTGCGGTGTTACTAGAGGGAACTGTTCCAGTTTCCTCTTCCATAAGCACTAATAGTCATATGGATAGGGATGTCACAAATGTTTTAGTCATATTTTAATAAATCTTTGCTATTTTGTTGTGACTATAGTCGGATATACGGATCATTAAAAGTTGGGCCGTCCTTTGGTGCTATTGACATTGACTGCTTAATATAAAGTTCATTTGTCGGGTTTTGAAGAACAAAATACAAAATCTAAAATAGACCTTCGTATACGAGTAACCCAGGTTTATTGATTAATAATCCAGGAAAATATAAACACACTATCACGATTGTTTTTTTCCCAGTAGGTCCGGTCCATACCTATCAAATCAAGGATTTTTTACAAAACGGCAATATATTAAAAATTTACGTTCAGAAGAGAATTTGTAAATTCCTAAATGAAATAAAC
>DWJQ01002120.1:0-10026 GCA_018248915.1 Hesperia meskei straton | reverse complement strand
TTGAATTACGTGAATATTTGTAGACAAAGCATGAATATTCGTAGTGTTTTCTTGAGAGTTAATTCTGAAAATGAGCCACATTGTAACGAAAAAGACGAAAGGGTTTTCATGACCGGCTGTCTCTCCCATACAAGAGGAGAGAATCGTCTGTTGTAAAAATGTGAAAAACTAACGCATTATGTACAACGCTCTCAGTGACGCAACATCAGCGTTGGCTTTTGGTCCGAGTTCAAAGGTGACGAGCGACAACGTGTTTTTAAAACTACGCCTAAATCTTTCAGGACCTAGGGTTACTGATTTTTGTAATTAACTACTAACTATTACTTTGTTTGCGTGGATGTCGAATTAAAACAAAGTCAATGTTAATTAATAAGATTTTTTTATATGTATAGAGTAGATCGATTTTAATGAAACTATGAGGTGCTGTGACAACATTCACTAAATACAATATAGAAATGGTTCGATGCGATTTAAACTCACAAATTTACGACCGACAAAGAGTCCAAGGACGCAAAAAAATTATAATACGTACTAATTCTGAATCGGCTATTTTTTTCAAATTTATTCATAGTGAAACATATTTTTTGTTATATTTAAAATGTGTCAAAAGAATACTTGAAAAGCAGTTTCAAATTAGGTCCCGATTTCACCAGGACGCCTCGTCGACGACTCCCATAAACATTACCCTGATGGCCTATTTAAATCTGTTTCGCAGGAATGGGAGCTGGATTTATCTCCACACTCCAGCGCTTGATTCGAAATTATCGTCGTTAAGGAGTTACGATTTCCACACCAACGATTTTCAACTGCGATTTGAGATTTATAACCACAACTTTACAAGCCAATCTATGAAACTTTCCTTCTGCAACCCCTGATTCTTATTACAAAGGTATAAGCGTGAAGTTTCCAGAACAAATTAACAAGTAACGATAAATTATGAATTGTTTTCTTATGCCCAAAAGGTGAGGTTCCTAAATATATTTTTTCAATGTAGCTCGTTATTAGAATTTTTCCTTAAACATTATCTTGGGTTATTGAATTGTCCTGTTAAGGAAACACAATATTTACATTTTTTGAAAGACGGCCTTTTATATTTCAATGAATCCGAAAATATCCGAATTAAGCAACCTTCACTTAGCAACTATTATCATTGGAATTATCAGAGGCACGCATACAATATAACTCGTAAATATTTCGTTTGAAGTGTCTACTAACCACTTTAGTAATAATTTTGGCATAACACATTTCCACAATTTTTTTCTGTTCCTTGCTACTAACGCAAAAGATTTCACAGTAATGAGTTTTAGATTGTTGTGTTTATTCCCAATACTTTTAATAACTGTGGAATTGATTTTGATGCGGTTTTCACTGACGCATTGTTGGACACTTCGGGTAACATTTAGTGTTGATTTTTGTTCAGTCCCTTCGCAGACAAAAATATATCTACATCCATTTTAATTTTTTTTAGAGTGTGGTATGTCCTGTCTGCGTTTCCCTGAAGTTATGTTACCTTGAATATTTAATTAAATCATTTTTCACCGATAGTCGGTAAAATTACATAGTATTTAGTCCAACAAATAGGAATTCGTAAATGTCGAAACATAGCGATATCCAATATTAATAACTTGTGCGTGGCTTTGCCCGAGTGAGAAACAAACAACGATACAATAGTGCGTCCATTGATAGCTTGACTTATTTTGTATACCTACGGAATGTGCCATAAATGTGTCAATCTATTCAATTCTATATACAAAATGTGTTAAACTATTCAATTTTGTATACGAAATGTGTCAAACCATTCTATCGAGACGCATTGAGGCATTTATACATTGGCAGAATCAGAGCCCTGTAGGGAATGCGGGAAAAATTAAACGCGCCATTGTGCGAAAAGATCAAATGGTCGACTAAAGTCAGGGTCACAACCTTCTTTATCGTAATGAAAATCATGTATCAACTTTCTTTATTGTTTGAATATAAATGAAGTTGAATGTATTGATTTTTTACGAAAATATTATACCCTTTTCCCTGGCCTCGGTAAGGGATAATTTCAGGAATAACAAATATCCCATAACGTCCACTCTATATCTGTACGAAATTTTATTGAAATCGGTTCAGTGGTTTAAGTGTCCAATAAGCCAACTACAAATAACAATATGTACATAAGCTACGGTATCCGATTTCCAGTGTATTGACAAGTACCGGGGAGCGTTCATTGACACAAGAGAGTTGTATCGTTGGCACTGAAAGGCGAGGCTCTTTACTTTACTACTACTATCCCAGGTATCCGATGCACCACAGTAAACCTGCAAATATCGGTGCTAGAAGTCCCAATTGACGTGGGACGTCCCGATTTTCAGTCGAATAGGACATCTATCGTTGCTTTTCCACTAACATTCTTAGTAGGTACGTCAATCAGTATCTATTATTTTAACAGAAAAATAAAGTTAAAAAAGACACCCCTAAAACGTATTTGTAATTTTCACATTAACTGTTAAGGAAGAAAAATCCTCTAATGAAGAACATGTTCTGAAAAATTTAGGACTATAGCGGATATCCGCTGGGTTCAGTAAATCTGGACCGGTCGTAGTGGTGTTACACACAGACATGCAATAGCCGTTGGATAAGTTAATGGATGGAATCTGAACTAAAATATAGAAAAGCGTGGGTAATTTTTGAATTAACCCAATTCTAGTTCACAAGGAACCATCTATGAAGAATTTTCAAGGTACTACGCAAAATGTCCAGTAACATAGCAGCTCCTATCCTGACACTAAACGAAAAACAAACATATGTACAAAACTTAAACACGCTCCATGATTTACCACCCCAATAAAAACTTACTTGCAAGAAAAACTTATAGAACTTTCACCGTTTCTAGTGAACCAATCTTCATTACTGTGGCTACGTTTCATATAAATCTCAGCGAGACGCAACCAGACGAGAACGTGAAAAATTCTTTTTTGTATGATTTTCCTTAGAAATAAGTGCCTTTGTAGCAGTAGAGTATGTCTGTGGCGATATAAGTATTTTTGTGGCAAAATAAGCAGAGGACTAGCGCTATAAAATACATCACAAATCATAAAGCGGAATTCCTAAGTTGCGGCCGTTACTGAGATGTTGCGGCAGCTGTGGATACTAGAGGAGAATCTCGTTGTAGGTTTGTCTGTCTACGGTTATTTACCCTCATTTACATTACTAGTTGATTCCCTTGGTTTAGTCGTCACAGATGTTAGGTGCTTTCACTAGTTTTTAATTAAAAAAACCCTTGTTTTCAACCCGATGAAGTTCATTTTCGACACCTAGAAACGGGTGATCTCAAATACCTATGTTCATAGTGTTTACTTTAAACCTTTATATAAGCACTTAATGTTTGAATAAAACAAAATTCTCTGTTATATCGTCCATTTATGAAAAGCTAACAGTATCAAAACATTTGTTAAATCCATATTTCTCTTAAAGTAGTGTAAGGGAGGTAGGTAATGTAAGGTACCTGCGTATACACAAAAACAAGAAAGTCAAAAGTTAGACTATGAATGAGTAAACTAAATTTTTATTGCTCTCCGGGAAGAGATAATTAACCGAGATGAAAAATTTATCAGAGTATGTAATTTAGAATTATCTCAAAATGTTAAATCATAATAGTTTTCGTTTAATACGCGCACAAACAAATACACAGAAAAATAAAAAGAAATAAGAAACAAAATTCTGAAACATAAAAATTCGAAAAAGAAATTAAACACAAACAGATTTATAAAAAAAAGTCTAACTGAAATTTACTTATTTCAAAGATTTTTTTAAATCTACACTTCAATACTTGCAATAGTTATCTCAAAACCAGTAATAAATAGGTGATGCTGTGCATAACATCCATATTATATCTTTAGGCTAGCTGTATGGATGTGGATGTGTATGCGGCATACACATCCTTACAATTAGGCTAGCTTAGCCTAGATCAAAACCATTTTTACCCCCCTCCCCCCGTCATTTCAACACCAACCTGAAATATATTATTTACATTTATGTCTACTTGCAAGCCTTATAGGTACAACTGCTTACGGCAGCCCTATCCATGAACGACTTTAAATGATCTATTCGTCAACTAGTAACATAAACAAGGAAAAATAACTACGAACGAAACCAGTATTTAATGGTTAGTGCAACACAAACCGTAGGTACTAGGTACCACTCTCTGCGTCTCCACCTGGCTTTATGTTGCACTTTACTGCATCCTTTTGTATTGGATTTGATTCTCGACGCGAGATCCGCAGCCCACACCGGCGCGGTAGAAATGTTATCTCTATTTCAAAGCTAGTTTTCCTTACAACTAGAAACGTAATGTTATAAAATTGTACAATTTAAATAACGAATAAAATACTTTTAACACAAAGGACATTTTGAAGAAAGTGGTTGTTATTTTTGAAATTGTTCGCGTAGCAATGCTAAAGGCACTTTGTTATGCAATTATTTAAAATATTTATGGAGAAAATAATTTATTTATTGATTTGAATTTATTTCTATATTCAAACTTCACCGACGCCAGTGATAAGTATTTTCTCTAACACGCTCATAATTTTTCAAAAAATGAAGTGCGTGCAGAATGTTTCTAAAATTCTCTTATCAAGACTTAGATAACTAGACTAGACTTAGGTATGGGTACCTGTACATTGTACATGTTCCTCATTTTACAAAAATGATATTCAAAGATTTTATTACCTAAGGTTAAAAATAAATATCTCTTTATATTTTTATTTTACTGATTCTATTGGTTTTTGTTCTCACTATAGTAAATAAATATTCTGAAATGAAAATTACTTTCATCATCAATTTAACTTTTTTTGCAGATGAACGATATGTTACATGTCGTTGAGATTTCAAAGAAATCATGAACAGTAAATGGTTAAGTGACCGTTTTCTATCAGAATTGCTTATTTGTTAGCCTTTCCTAACAAAACATTTCATTACATTGACATAAATATCACAAATTGGAAGTTCATCGAACTCCCATGATGCGTAAATCTAACGTCGTTGTATGGCTGGCTGATGTGTTTTTGAGCGATAATTTCTTACAGAGACGTGCCCGGAATGTTTCTGAGTATGCTGACCAAGCTTTCGGCAGTTAGGGTGATGGTCCTTGTTTTATAAAAAAGAATTTGTTGGTTTTTCAAACCTTGTCATAACTCGAAACTTTCGTATGGACAAACCAAACAAATGTATTTTATAAATAGACCTTCAGGATTTTTAACTTACAAACTCATACCTCAGAACTAAGGTACTTAAGCACATCCTGCACATCAGAAATTTAAATAACACGTGACTAACACCCACGATTTGAAAGTGAATTTTTCGCTTTATTGGCCGAGTTTAATATTGATTGATATTAAGTGAACTTCTATAGTCAATAGCGATTAGAACGTTTCTCATCTCATGTTAGTCTCTTGTATATTTTGCTATTAATGTACACACTATGTTACTTAAACTATGATGAAAATCACTGAAATCACTTCAAATTTTACTGTGGCCCAATTATGAAATAAAGGATTCTTTTACACTTCACTTATTTTATTAACAACAGCCAACTGACGAAGTCCCCTGAATATAAATGGTCACCACTGATCGGGTTGCGTGGAAGAAATCGCTTTAAAGCGATAAGGCCGCCCATTGTTTTAGACTCCTAGACTGATTTTATGTATAGATAATATTTTGTATGGTGTAAAATAATAAAGTGTTAAATAAATAAATAAATGGTAACGATATCACGTCCAGTCCTAACCTTCAAAACAGCAACTCCCTTACATTTCATCTGAGTCCCACAATTTCAGAGGATAGTACCCACCCTACTGGCGTCCCAGCGCTGTCAATGCGTGATGTAGGTAAATTGTATTGGTATCGGGTCCGTATCGTTTCTGTATCGGATCTCGATCGGACGTGGGGTGAAACGGGTAATTGGTTAGGGATTTTTAACAATCACCGACACGGTCAGGTATTATATTCCGAGAAAAACATGCTGAAAGTACATTTCAGAATGTATTCTGTATTTTTGCTTAGGATTTTGGATTTGACGCGCGTGACCCTTAATATATTGTTATTAAGGGTCACGCGCCTGTCGGTCACGGTCCTGACAAACAGGTTACCACATTTAAATGAATTTAGGTACACAAGGAATATTCAAGATATTTTAAGCGTAAAATGTGAAATCATAAATGCTTAAAAGTAAAAATCATAAACAGAAAAGATCCTAAGTTGAACCTACCTATGCTACTAATTTAAGCCCTTTGATACCTTACTTTCAAGAATTTTATTTTTAGGTACTTTTGTTTTCTTCAGAGGGCTCTTAAGTAGTAAAAAGGAACACTCACAAAGGTATTAGGTAAATCATGTTACTAATTATTTTATGGTAGCAAACGAGGCAGCAGCACCACATAAATTCCTTTACCGCCCATGACTAACTGGCCAAGGATGTCTTAGGAAATTCTAGTAAATAAAAGTCTATACTAACTACGGACTAACTTACATAACATACCAGGTTGGCATAAATTGTAACTTTTTTACACTAGGGAGTTACCGTCACGGTCGCGTACCTCCCTAGTGTAAAAAAGTTATGAAAAACAAAATTTCCTTTTTCACGTAAATAGCCGTCGAACGTGAAGGTAAGTCTTCAACGCCATGGACGACGTTAAACCTGATATAACATGGATGCATTGCCAACTAGAAAGGAAGATAGAAGCTCGCTATTATTCATGTAGGTACCTAATTTAGTTTCTGTACTAGCCTTATCAGTCTGTGACAGGTGAAGACTTTTATGATATATAAATCTCCTATGGTAATCTGGGAAACATATTTTTAATAAAATAAAACACTGCATATAATTATTGTGGTCTATTTAAAAAGGGGTAGTATCGATTACACATTTTTACCGGCCACCGTCTCAGTCCACAAAGGTAGCAACGAATCATTGACCGAATTGGAACGTGATTCTTACTAACTTAGGCTATTGTTAACAGCAACTAACAGGACTAACAGTCACTAACAGTCCCTGTCCAAGTCCTCCCACTTATTAGGAGCCCATTAACTCTAACACCATCTCCAAACATGACTAACTTTCCTAGTCCCTAAATTGAGAATTATTCTAGGTCAATCACTGTTTTCATGGGCGACAGCGAAAGAGTATTGCTGTCTCGTCGTTTGCTACCTTCCTCACAACAACACATCACTGAAAGTCACATTCGATTAAATCGTTCCTGAGAATAAAGGGACGGAACAAGCGCACCGACAAAACTCTAAACATCATCACTCTCACACCTCAATTACAAAAACAGAGACAGATATCAACAAAGTTAAGTTTTTCATACGTATCTATGTTTGCTACATACATATTCAGTCTCATCAATTACGATTCGTAATAATTTACGTTGAATTATGCAAATATTTCATATAGTAACTGACAAAACAGCTGAGTATATCATCACCTAGATCAAACATTCTAATTCGCGATGTCGACAGAACTAATTCGTACACAAACTAACAAAGGGAAGGAAACTATACCAGCTAATGTACATTCGTACAGATGTCTACCTCATTAAGTTAAAGCTTAAAGCCTTAGACATGTTGGAATGCTCTTAAATATGCATGACTAGTCTATACCTCATATACGGGGTGCTTCAAAGTGCTTTAATATTTGATACAACTTGAATTAACGAGGGATTTGTGTGCGCGAAATTGATGGCATCGCATCGGTGAGTTTATTGCTTCAGAATATTTGCTTTTACGCCTAATACTTTTTTATTGCTATGAAATAATCGGTTTTCTTTCTTTATGATTAAATTTTTTTAAAACTATATAATAATACTTTTTAACTTTTTACTTAAGCTACGAGTTATTTTTGGTAGTCATTGTAGACTATGTTAATTTAAGTAAAGAGTTTTTTCCTGTTGCAATAATAAATAATAGCTAATTAGATAAGTAGACCAAAAAATAACGTGAATTATAAATATATGCACCAGCTAAATACCTACAACTACGTGATCAAATTATTTAGATTTCGAACTAGACACTAAAAGTTATGTCCCCACTTGGTACCTAAGTTAAAAACGATAAGATCTTGAATATGTTTAAAATTATATTTTTTCTTATAAAAATAATTATTACTGTTAGGATTTTTTAGTCCCTCATTGGGCGTCATGCCAATATGTAATAGCAAAAACTACCAGAGTTCCATTACAGTGTAACTGATAGCTATCATTTGTAGACGCTTATGACATAAAACACGTTGCTGAAGCGAATCGTATGTTCTCCATATGAGCTTTTTATGAAACATTTTTTCGGACATTTTGTGGAGTGTAAGTACCTCATATCACTCTAGCCGGCTCATGGTTAATTTACTGTGACATCGTCATATTTCTTCGGAATCTGTTCTATTAATCTCAAAAATTGATGCTTAATGTTCTGCAATGATTGTGATTCATGTTTGAACTATCATTCCTGTTAGGATGCACTGATCGTATCTGATTCCTAACAATAACACAATTTTAAGACTTATCTCAAGGCACAATTCAATTTTACTGTCCACCTGTATTTTACAAAGATAAACTTAATCTTTTACTATTGCGATAGCCCATAATCTGTTGACCGAAATTAAGCAAATAATGTTTTTAAAAATCTTCAACTACCCTCACATTTTTCAAATTATTTTTAAACTTTTAAACATGTTTAAACCACCCTGTATAAAGTCTGACAACGCGTAAAGGACGTCGGCAAGGGGTGATCGAGTTTCAGCGGGGCGCGTCCGCCGGTTTGTGTTTAATTTGCGTGGAGGCCATTGCCGTGGCCTTAGTACGCCATACTTCATGTACGAGTAACACTAAGTTTCGTGTTGGTTATGCAACTAAGCTTGTTTGTCGATAACAAATTTCATAATTCAAAGCTTTAACAGGTTTAACTTTGACAGATTTCCTTTGCTAGTTAGGTAATAAAATGCTAATCGTGGCTGTTTGATTAATTAAAACTTAATGCTTATAATCCCACCTGATGGTAAGTCGTGATATAGTCTTGTATGCTAAAGCGCACTAATCCATCGTCGAAAACTATTAACCAGCTTATGGTGGCCAACAGTGAAACTTTAGAAACTTTATTATAGGGCACCTGCGTATAAAAGCGTGTTACCCCCCTTCTCGTTTCGATACCAACCTTGTAGAGATTTACTTTTATGCCACCCTGTCGTTGTCCATTTGCGGCTACCCATGCCGCCCGCGTGCGTTGCATGTCTTGCACGCCCGCTTACAACCCAGTGCCTTGGAACAAATTCACCTTGCCTTGTATTAAGCAAGATACTTCACGAGCAAGAAAAGTTAGGTTGGACTTAAGGAAGAGCTGTAGGTAGGTACCATTTAGGCCGCACTTCACGAGTTGTAACGATGATTGATTTTCATTGCAGTAACATCACGTTTTTCAGCAACTAACTTCACGTATTCAATTTCCATGACGTGAGCTGTTCATCCCAAAATCGATAATAGATTTAACATCACCGTCCTATAAATGTTTCGTCGACAGAAGCGCTCTCGGCTCAAGGGTCCTAAAACGTAATCCCCTTTGCCGGATCTACGCTCGCATTGATATCACGTGACAATTATTCAATTGGAGCCCACCCTTGCCCCAAAGAGCCACTTGCCAATTCGAAACTCGAAACAGTTGATTGAATAGTTTTGTGATTAATATGAATAGTTATGAATATATGCGTGAATAATCGTTCCTAATAGTCCCTCCATAACCTCTGGATCGGTTATCGGAAAGTGATGAAACGCAATAGGTACCTACTACGATGCGTGTGTAACATACACTTACATAGTATTGAAGATATAATTTTAGAAATGATTTATCTAAGGGTGCGTACAGATTGTGTAACATGTTATATAACTTCTGTTTTATAACACGTCCACACTATCTAACATTGTTGTCTAATGGTGCGTACAGACTATGTAACAAAACATGTTATAAAACATAGTTAAATAACATGTTTTACAAATGTGAACG
>DWJQ01002119.1:0-10026 GCA_018248915.1 Hesperia meskei straton | reverse complement strand
GCGACAAACCCGTACAAATTGTCCGTTTTGAAATATAGCCTTCAGAAGATACGGAATATTTAGTTAGAATTAGGATTTAAAACTCATATCTTTAGCGTAGTTCGACCGATTTTGAAGATTTTTGCACAGATTTAGAGTTTATTAATATTCAATTAATAGATAAAAATCTGTAACAATAAATACACAATAAAATCAGTTTAGAATTTTTTCAGTTAAGGCCGATTTACATTGATACAGTAGCTGGCGCCAACATCACTGGAAAATAAATTAAAATTACACCAAAAATTTTTAATTAAAAATAAAAACTATTTTTGTTCATAAAAATAACGATAAAAATCTGCGATTATTAAAATGACAAACAAATGTTTTCATGAAACTTAGGTATGATCGTAAAGTTTTCAACGACAATTTTCAGACTGTAACTGCCACCTAGCGGTCTGCATATGAACTTGACAGCCCCGGTAAGGGTCCCACGAACTGGACTATTAATTTCCTAAGGGAACTCCACACCGCAGGCCGGTACCACGATGTTCGCAAGGAAAACTGTGAACGATATTTCTTTATGTTTTCACAACAGCTATGGTTTGATTAAATGTAAAATATTTTTATATACAATTATACATTTGGTTGTCCTTTAAACTGTTAGAATTAATTTGTATTGTTTGTTATCGCAAGTTAGTTTTGCAGCAAACTACGCAAGCATTAATTCTACAATATTCCAGTAAATTTTTCAATGCAGTAATTAAATTATTTATTTGAATTATGGTTTTAGTTTTACCATGCCTAATGTAATTTACACACGTATCTAACAATAAATAATACTATTTATTACTTACAAACAACATAATTATCTGAATTGACACTAGTTAATTTAATTTGTAACAAAAATTTATTTAATAATTCAATGTATAATATTTAGAACTGAATCAAGGAGATTTGATTGATTAACACTTAGAATTCACATGTTACTTTTTATTTAAAATTTCATCAAATGTACACTATGCATGATGGTAAATTGTTATTTCTGTATTGAGTGTTACTTTTATAATAAAATATTGTATCAGTTTTTTTATTATTTATTATGTTCAGTAACCTACTTAGGTTAAAATTGTAATGCAATTCAACATTTTTTTGTAACAGGTACTCAACTTAGGTGAACGGCGTGCGGCATGTAGATTGAAACAATAATGAATAAACAGTAATAGATAAACATCAAATCCCTACTAGACAAAAAACGATACTAACAAGCCGCTTGATTTGATTAACAAGGTTTTAATCGAACGAATGATTTAAGTTTCAGAACGCCCCGCCGCGCCGCAATGAAACAAAGGCTTACTTTTTATCGTTTTTGTGTCGCTCGTTCTTGGTACGAGGGCGGGCGGCTCGGCTTATCTTCACGCGCGCATGACTATCCTATGGTAATGTAATGAAAAATTACGTCCACCTGATACCAGTGTCTCCGACTTTTTGTTACGCCACGTATTCTATAATTGAGTCTTTTGTATAAGTTGATTGTACATTCGCAGCTGCAAGTTCCGTTTTTTGTTGCACGTGTTAGGTTTGACGGCGTATTGATTAACTGTTTTAAACGTGTTAAAGAATACGGACGCAGTTAAATAAGGCGTTATTGCTGCAATCCTCTAACCATATCAGATTTATGAGACATTGATGTATGTGGTTATGGAATGTATTGTATATTGTATGTTATTTCTTTTTGATGTCTGATTCAAAGGCATAAAAATTTTTTTTGCACAGTTTTGTTGATACCGTTGTGTTGGACTCTTCACCACTCAACTTAGCGATCGCCTAATTTTGTAATGTCGACCGCGATATACTTTTAATGTGTTGCAGCATCTGATAGCTAGTTTAAAGTGATACCTTCTGTGTTTCAGATGTTCATGTCCAATGCTGACTGTCGGTGGCCACTGTCTTAGCCAGCTGTCGACGTGAAGACAGCAAGAACAACCTTGACTAAATACCAGAAAATGGGAAATTCTTTATCGTAGGCCATTATAACTAGGCTAGATTTGGGGCAGAACTAGCCAATATAGCTCTGGGGGTTCACTCAATAAATCAAAGAGTTTGGAATAGAATCTATATTCAAATGCGAATGTGTTGTGTGTTATCCTTCTTTCAGGCAAAAGTTCTACCTATAGTATTTATTTTGAAGCGTGAGAAATAGGTTTTCCGAAGCGAATTAGGGTTTACTTTTTTTAATAATGTAACTTTTTATTATTTCTGACTGTAAGACTTTTAGTTTATATCTACCTCTCTCTTTCTACCTTCTGTGTTTTATCGTTTCATTTCAAAATTGTTTTTGTTAAGTTCAATTATCGAACTGGCAAATGTTTCTAATTAATAAAGTGGATTTAATTATCACTTGATTTATAGTAAACCATATAGATCCAGGTACAGCCTAGGACCAACTAATTAAAGAGATTTCCGTGCAAATATTTTTGGTCATTAACTAAAACACGTGTATGTGGACGGCGTAATAATAAAATTCGCGCAATAAATTGCTGGCAGCTGTTTAACGGTAACTAAATTGTGCGGTCGCTCGCTGAAGGCAATAGCTACATGTATAATGCGTTTATATCTATACATATATCCATAATAAAATGTGGCTGTTTATGTTTGTAATTATGAGATGTTTGAGAAAATAGAAGATGGGTTTTTAAGATGTTCGAAAATAAGTAAGTTACTGCTCATCGATTTTAAAATTGCTATTAGGCATATTTATTAAATTACTAAACATTTGTTGGACCTTGACTACCGCATTTCGTTCTCTATAAAGATGATCGGCGTAACAAGAGTGTTTCAAGTAGGTACCTACCTAAATAACATTTTCATTAACTTTTATTTATTTTAGTAAACTATAGTCACTTGGTAATTCTTGCTATGATTCTAAATGGAATCAGTAGGTAGGACAAATAAATTGTTACAATAACTTCTGTGTTACCTAATCATGTAATTTAATTTTAAGATTTAAGATAAATATTTGTGTAAATGTTGACGGAAATGTGTGTAATCCGTCACTGTATACAATTCCTAGGAATTGTATTTATACCTAAAATGGCCCGGAATGTGTGAAATAAATTATATTAGACACATTTCCTAGGAAGACTATACATTTCCTAAATAGCAATCAAAAATGTAAAACATTTAAGATTTTAATGGGTACCTACGCGGGATAGATAATATTATGAAGATAATATAAAGATATTATATTTGACGGTATGACTGTTACCTGATTGTCTCACCGAGTGCCTTAATAAAAAATATTATTTTATAAAACAATGAATACTCATTTCCATTACTACTCAGTCAAATTGGTAGTTCTAATAGGTTACAGAACCGAATTAGCCTACCCCTACTCCACGTAGTCTTGTATGCCCTACCCCTAGCGTGTTTTTAGATCCCGGAGTCGCAGAGGGAGGACAAACCCCGCCCGCTGTAACGTGGGTGTCTGTGCTACGCAAGGTCGAAGAGGCTGCACCTTCTGCAGCGCAGGAGAGATCACGGTTCGAAATTATGCCCTATATTCCGCGTTTTTACGATTCGATTAAACGTGGATGACCAAATAGTGAAACGTACAAATATATTTGATTTTACTATTATTTTTACTATTTACGACTTTTATTATAGACGATTTTACGGTCTGACCAAAGTGAGTTGCCCATTTTACGAAATGCGACCATCTGAAGTGAACAAATCTACGATGTGGCCACGACATAATTATAACGATATTGGAATTGTAACATTTCCTAGGATATGTATGTTAAACATTTTTTAAAACAATATTTTACACATTTCCTAAATAGCTTCGAAATTGTATACATTTTCTAGGAATTGTATAAAGTTCCTAAATTTCATACATTTCCGGTAACAATTTATATAGAAAGAAACGATTTTCGTAACTAACTTTATTTTTATTTCATCCTAACTGCCCTATTTGGCGTATCAAAAGTAAAACTTAATTCATTAGTTTAAACAAGATGAAAAAAAGTTTTAATAACATTAAAAACGTTTGTTTGTCTGTTTCTAATGGTGATTAACTAAATTAAAATTTTGTGTGCGTATTGGATGAAATATGGCGATACCTAACTGTTTAGAATGTTTGTGGTCACCTGTAAGCTTTAGTTAAGTAACAAAATACTCCTCTTTTACAAATCCCAGTCAGTTTAGCGTAACAAAAAGTTCAACCTTTGATAAAAAAAACACCTAAAAAGCTTATTATTATGTATATAGGTGTTTTTGATTAGGTACTTAAATTTTGGCAGTCATGTTAGATCTCGGAAGTCTTATAAAAGTACATGACCTAAGAGTAACTCAACATCTAATGTGAAAAAGTCTGCTTTTGCGATTATATTGGTTTCTATTTTATAGAAAATAAGGTAGCAATCGAGCAGGCAGTACCACAGCTATACTTACAGTATACTTCTATACTAATAATATGAAGCGGAAGAGTTTGTTTGTTTGTACGTTCACGGAACCACTGATCCGATTTGAAAAGTTCTTTTTGTTTTAAATAGTCCAATTATTGAAGAAGGCTATAGGCTCTATAACATCACGCCACTGCCAAAAGGAGTGTTTTTTTAGTATTTAAATATATATAGGTATTTTTAGATTTATCAAAAAAAACTAAGAAACGGTGTCACGAAATAGAGGACACGAATTCACAAACTTAGGAACAGAGCCAAATTTTGTCACGAAATAGGGTTCAAACAAGGGGTCCACAAACAAATTAATAAAAAATTTCATTCTAACTAAAACTGTTTATTCATACCTTAAATTACTAACAAAAGACCATATTCGTTACACAAAAACTTTCAGACTGATATCTTGAGTAGTAAAAATTAAAAAAATGTTAAAGTCGGCGGAGGCTTAACATACCGAAATAGGGGACACTTACCTTATGTACATAGGTTACTGACATAGGCTATATAGGCTGACTGCTGCGTGTAGGTATCTACTGGCTAACCTAGAAAATGCATGGGTAGGTACCTACACTATATGTATACCTAGTACGAACCTACTTATATTTTTTATATGCGACCATTTTTGTAGTAAGGGGTAGCAACGCATCGGTGACTGTAGAAGAACAAGACTCTTACTAACACTGAGATACTAACTGGAATATTAGGTACCCGCTGACAATTACAAACAGGACTAATTCATCACCACCTAACAGTCCCTGTCCCAGTCTACTTTAATTGCAAACTAACAACTAACTACTAATTCCAAAACTTTCTAATAAACTATTTGGACTGTCGCCATTTTAGTCTGGTTGTGTGTTTTATACACCTACACGAACAACAATCTTCTTTGTTTGGTGCACCTAAAAACCCAAACAGTTTTAAGGTACTTAGATGCTACACAAAGCGAAAACCCGGCCAAGTTGACGGCCCGGTTATGCGATTTATCTGTTTTACGTTTATGCTGATGATAGACTCATAGGTACTTACGAATACGAAGTACCTAACTGTTTTCTAATTTGTGCGGATACTTAGGTACCTATATGTTCATTGAAAATATCCCAATTAAATATTATTTCCATATGCATATACCTACTTAAAAAAGTATTCAATAAAAATTCATGATCATTTATTCAAGTAGGGTTTTTACAATAATAAAATTATAATAACTGTATGATCGGACTCCATAAAGTTTGATAGGTATTAGGTAGGTACTTAGTCAATTATTATTTATTGACGTCATTTCGTGTTGCTCTACTACCGTTTTGGAAAAGTGATTTATTATCTTTGAGAAGAATAACCAGCGTCAGAAACTCCTCAGAACATCTTAAAACTAATAAACCAATATTACATGAGTCTACCCCTAGTAAATTCACTCTACTTCAGGCCTCTTCCACTGTGCGGAGGCCACAATCATAATATAATGACTCATTTAACTTTCGCCCTGGGATAAAAAAATATTCTGATCCAAAATTTGGGTGCCAAAAAAATTACACTTAATTTAATTAAAAATAGTTATAGATATTTATTAATTATTTTAATACTAGAGAACCGCCCGCGCTTCGCTTCGGGATCCGTAGGTAACAGCCGCGTAGATCCCGCTCCCGTAGGATTCTCAGCTAAAAAGTAGCCTATAAAATTTGCCTATGACCTAACTAACGCCATCTATTAAGAACTCCGGAACTAAATATCTAGCAACTAACAAAACAACAACAATGAGATGTTTTTCCACGGTAAAAAGTAGCCTACGTCACACTCCACCCTCCTAACTATCACCACACACATAAACCATACCTATAGCCATGTTGCGACGTGAAAGAGCCACAAACAAACAAACACACTTTCACATTTATAATATTAGTAAGGATTAGTATGGATGGATGTCTGTCTCGTCAGTAGTTGAAGTACTCTAACACACTTTCATATAAGAGTCGTTGGGCGACCCAATTAAAAGCTTTTTTGGAAAGTGACCAATGGTTGGTCACTTTCCAAAAAAGCTTCTAAAAGAAGTTTCCAAATTGAGTCTTGTTCTAGGTTGGTGATCAACCTAGAACAAGACTCAATTTAGAAACTAGGATGGTTAGTCTAGTTAACAGATGGTGTCAGAATATTGGATAGTTAGTTTGTTAGTAAATGTGAGGACAGGGACGGATAATGATAGTGAGTCCCTAGTAGTTGATGTTAGTAATAGTCTAGTTAGTAAGTAATTCTTAGTACTAAATAAGTCTCGTTCTAATTCGGTCACCGAGACAATGAATAATGATTATATGAATTTTACGCTTAACTAGCTACCAACTTTCTAATCATTGCTTCCCTACAATAATAATAAATGCGAGAATGACTTTGTCTATTTGTGAGGCTCTCACGACTAAACCACCGAACCGATTTTAATAAAATTTAGTAAAAATATAGGGGGACTATGTCGAGATAAACAATCGTCGGTTTAACGTGAAACTTTACAGGCTTATCGATTGCATTGTAATGGACTGAAATAAAGGCGTGACGTCCATTATAGACACACGGCGCAATATATCAAATCGTATCGTCGCACACATCCTATAAAATGGGACTCAACTGCGTGCCCAAATAACTCCTGATGAACTGCATTGGTAGGTTAACTAGGATTCAAGGATAATTGAAGCATCCTTCACCACACATTACATAGAATCAACAGTTTTAATGTGCTTCTATTAAAAAATTGTAAGCACGTCGCATCATAATTTGAAGTATAATTGACCTGACTAACCCTGACATCCTGACGTTGTCTGTCAATGAGGAGCAGAAGAAAAAAAATGAAATTTCTGGCTCTCACATATTTCTCCGAAACTCGGGACGGGTCGTTTGTTGGCTGATTCAAGCAAGAGGTTTACAACTTATTAAGCAGAATTCACGGAAACACATAATATCACTAAAGATTGCAATCTTTACACAAAACCAGAGCTAGCTTCTATTGCTTCTTACGACACCCAGATGACTGTTGGAACAGAATCGAAGCACTGAAATGCTCAAGAAACTTTTGCCACTACCGATCATGAATAAAAATATTGACCGCCTGCAGTTGTTTAACTTTTTCCATCATTTGAAGGTTGAAGCCACTTACCTACATATGAATAGTGTGCACATCTAAATATTCCTTGCAATATTCTGATCAGAATTAAGCGATGCTGCTGAAACATCCAGCCATGAATGTCATGATCACTACAGCAACCCATAATGTCCCACTGGACTCGGTTTACCCTTATAGTGTAAGTATTATATTTCACAGATAACCACGCATTTAAATTGTTATGAAAATAATTATGGTAAACTCTGGAGTATTACATCTCTTCCTTTACCAAAGCAAGTTAGAAATAAAATCTAGACGCACATTATTAAATTTGGAAGTGCATGCGTGATTTGAGCACAGGATTTTCTGTTCGGGAGACCAGTCCTGTAGAATGTTCCAAACACTTCTACTCCAATATACGAGCACCTACTGTTAATAAATTGTTTATTCTGGGAAGTACATTTAATTCTAGAGACATTAAGTTTTCATGGTAAATTACTTGATGTTCTATCTTTGCTGTAAGACTATATAATATAATTCTTTTTCATTGTTGCACAAGCCAGTGCAAATGAACATTAAGTAATTACACATGAGGTCACATTTCTATAACACTCTTAATGACTTCACAGTGAGCAATGAGCAAGAAATCAAGTCATTAAATGAACACTCGGATATAGGACAATACTGAAAAACCTTTGGAGTAACCAAAATCGGAATATATAAAACCTTTCACAATTGATTTTAGAAAGAGTTTGATGGCAAGGCATGTAAAGATCCTACCATCAAACAAGGAGGTTTAGGATTAAAATGTCCAAAGGATTAAAATGCCAAATGCGGAGCCCAAGGATGTACAATAGGAATGACTTTATCCAGGGAAAGTTTGGTTGAATGGCAACCAAATATACATATATTATATTCCACATTTCATAGTTACTCACTATTTGGCTAATGAATGTATTGGGATTATGGGTGATAACGTCTTGAACGGCTATGAGTGTTACTAGCAAGAAATGGATTGAAGTTGAGATCAAATATGCCTCTAAAACCCTCGCATCATGAGCAATAACTAGCTCTGAGTCATTTACATGCTTTAAAACGCTGCAGTCACTCACATGGAGAATTCCCACCTCTGGTTCCCCATTGTAAATTTAATTCATTTCACGCCTTACAATATGCAGCATATGAACTGCAAACAACTCACAAATCACTCTCCGGCTGTCAGGAACATCAGATCTCTCTGACTTCTAGTAACTTTGCAATGGTAAGTGGGAGATACTATTCGATTTGGTGAACTAATTAACGTTCCAACACATCGCTAGCAGATTGATAGAATTTTGGAAACCTGGTGAACTTCCACGATCTTTGTTCTTTCATGCTCTCCAATGAATTTCCTTGTCAAGTATTCCGGAGCAATTTGACATTCTTCAAAAGTTGTTAAAAAGGTCTCCTTCAGAGAGGCCAAGTTGCTTTAATGATTTTTTTCGTGTATTGCTGGGGTGTAGTTCATGACGATTACCACAGCATTTAGTGGCCCCTGCATTTGTACATGTTGTTTGTCCTGTGTTTATTCTTCAGAATTGTAACACATTTTGCCAAAATTTCGTCATATTTTAAATCTTATTTTTGTCACGGAGGTTAATATATACGTCAAATATGCGCATTATTTATCATAAATAATAATAACTCGAATTTGCCACGCTATATAATATCTTGAGGGCAATATTTATTACCTGAATTGATGCATAAAAATGGCGTAAAATGTGTTAACAAATGGTTCAATCTGTCTACAATTTGTCACACGTGTCACGCATATACATAGGTATCTATATATATTCAGCTACATGCCACCGGCAGGGCAGTGGCAGTTGAGCAACTCTTCAGCCAAGGTAAGATTTGTAGACTCTTTTTCTGACCCTATAATCTATGTTTGAGTTCATTCAAGCTTAATATTTCTGCTGGCCCTAATAACCTACCTCCTTATATTATCAAAGGTGCTAAAAAACCTCTTTGCTTTCCGCTCTACCACATATTCAACTTAGCCTCAAAAACTGGAAGTTACCCTTCGCACTGGAAAGTGTCAAGAGTAACTCCAGTACCAAAAAGCTCAAGAATATCGACCTATTGCCATACTATCGTCATCGGCAAATATATTCGAAAACAGTTTACATAAATATTTATACGACCAAGTAGATGCATTCCTTTCCTTTCCTTTCCATTCCAAGTAAGCATTCGGTAGATACAAATCTTCTGACACTCGTTGAGTACATTTCCGCACGCGTAGGAAAAGGATAAAGGATAGGTCGACGTACTCTATTTCAATTTCCGGAAGGCGTTTGATAGGGTCAAAAATGACATATTTAACAAGCTTGCGGCCATTGGCTTTGCCCCTGGCCTGCTCAAGTTACTAGCAGACTATCTTTGTAATCGTCAGCAGTATGTCAAGCTCGGTATCTACGAGTCTCGACCCTATTATGCGAGTTCCGGAGTCAGCCAGGGTTCGATCCT
>DWJQ01002118.1:0-10027 GCA_018248915.1 Hesperia meskei straton | reverse complement strand
TATTTCTTTTATTTCAATCAATTTATAAATAAAAAGTAATGTCAGTTTAAAGAATCACGCCTAACAATTTCTGAATGTGACAACTAATACTAAGGGACTTGTTTCCCAAAACCAAGCGACGTGGTTTTATTTGTCGGTACATAAATACAAATAAAGTAATAAAGTTAAACTGCAAGAAATTTATATCAGAACATGATTTTTTTGGAAAAAATGAGTATTGTTCCACTGCTTGTGCAGTGGACTAGTTGTTTAAGCACGATTAAAATGAGAATCAAAACATTAACCAAACATTTCTCAGGTATGGATTTCCTTTTTATATTGCCATCATTTTGTGGTTTTAATCACAAAAACAAAATACGATTCATAGTAAAATGAATTAAATACCCGTTTGTGTAGCAATTAATTATTTGTGGTATTTACCCGTGTATTAATCAATAATTAAATGTGGGAGCTTGATGGGACGTTCGGAAGCCACGATCACTCCACACATATCGAACTACGACCCAAAATTTTAAATCTAACCAACCGTTTCTAAACTTTGTCAAATGTGTTAAAATCGCACGGTACATTAATCATTTCATTGCCTCGCTGTTAAATATAAAACTCACCAAAAATATTTTATAAGTTGTGAAATTAATTATATTTTTCTACTCAATGAGTTGTATAATTTAATATCTAATATTGAAATACCTCCGGGAAATCATTTAATTTAATTAGAAAATATCAATATAAAAAGAGTATTGAAAAATGTGGCAACCGATATTGATGAATTTTTTGTCAAGTTTGATTTCTACGCATCGAGCCCACACAAACACAAACACACACACACACTTACAGCGCATTAATATCTTTGTACGAGCGACTCCAATGTTCCGTAACAATCACGCAATCGATTTAGCACTTTTTACCGAGTGTTAATATCAAATATTGCATTTTAGCGCGTTGCAAAAAATATTTATATATTATGTTTAATATGATTTAACGGACGCCCGGACGGCAATACATTTCAGCTGTTCGCACCCGCGCCGCGCCGCGCGCTACTGCGCCCGCCATCTAGCGACACACGCGGAGAACTACTGGTTAGCACACTCCGCTTTTATGTAAAATAATATTATTATAAATATAATATAATATAATTATGAATGAATACCTTATTCTAAGGTTTTTAACCCAGTAAACAATTATTTGCATTTAAAATAAATTAATAATAATAATCTTTAATCAGACAATTACTTTCGGAAAAGCGAGTTTTAACTGCGTAAAAATAGGTAACTATTTCTGAGTGTAGAATGTGGTATTCGTAAACATAATTATTTCTAAATAAATGATACTATATCTTTTTACGACAATAATTTAAAATATTTTGTTTCATTATTAATTGGAAAGTTACAATTTTGTGCAACAATTCCATAATGTTTTAAAGTAAAAAATTACATTGCAACAATAACGTTAGCTTTAACGTTATTTTGCCATGGGAGTATTTTTACGGAATTAATTGTTATCGTTATTTTAGCTGCATGTTACATGTATTTTATTCATTTTTTGCTGTGCTAATTATTGAAGTAACCGTTTTGAATTATTAACTGCAAAAACGTAATTCATTCATATAGATGAATATAATAAGCGAGCTCACTATAAATCACAAGAAACAATATAAAACCAATATAAGTGGTTGTACACTCTGCATACTGAGCTGAAAGTTGTTTGTATTTTATGGCAGTTTTTTAATGTTAATGCCCCATCACACATCACCTACACCTATGTAGGTATAATTTTCGGCCTCTATTAATACGTTTATGTAATATCGTTGTAAGAATAACATTGTTAACAATTATTATTTAAATAATTGGATTCACAATTCTCGTCGTAAGTTGTTTCCGAAACATGAAATCACTTATCTGTACTAACCTTATATTGTTCAATGTATTTAGCTAATGACGACGATTTTAAACGCGTTTCGCACAATAACAAACATTGATTTTAACACAATAATTTTGATTATATTATATAATATGACAATTAAATTACATCGCGTTGAAAGAATCACTTTTAATATGTGGCTATATTAAATGACTTTTCAGATTCAAATTCAAAATTAAATTCATTTATTCATATACGTATCGCTGATACACTTACGCACGTATTTTTTTATTCTAGCACCGTTTTGCTAGGTTTTTAGTCGTTATTATAATCCAAACTAAAAGGGTGTAGCGTTATCACGCGGCGAGGCGGCGAGGCGCGAGGCAGGCTCGACGCTGGTATCTAGCAGTTATCGAGGCAGCTCCGCGTACTCCGGCACACATTATTGCCTGTAACGGTTCAGTGGAAAATTTTGGGAAAAACATTCCTTCAAGGTTCTCGAACATTCGATAACCTTTATCGCTGCACGGCGATGTCTAACGCTCGGAATTATTGGCAATGTTATTTTTGTAACGTAATTATCATTCACACTAAATTTTTCTAACTCGGTTTTTATATGATAAAAACAAGTTTAATTCTATTTTTAGAAGTAGGAATGTAGGTACACATATTTAATGAAGCTTTTTTATTTTTTAACGAATAGACTAAGTTGACAATCATCTCGGCAACAAATAAGTGGCAATAAAATGCAAAATTGTGATTATTCTAACATGAGAATAACCTTTTCGCTTGAAATGTTAATTATTTTGAATATCTATCTCTGATTTGAAATCCGATCTGATTTCACGCGACAAGCAACTGATCTGTAGCCGACTTAATCGCGAATCATAAGCAGTCCTGTTTTGAAATCCGCTTACGTGTGTCGAAGTGTGTAATGGTGGTAAATACAGTTCGCGGCGTGTTGTCAGTTGCCAGCAGGTTAATATGTTGAAAACTTGTTCCAATTCGCGGGGTAATTAAGTTTTCCGCTGCCCATACGACACCGCCGCGACATGATAACGGCGCTATTTTCATACAAACTTTATTTAATTGGTAACATTCAATAGCAGACAAGGTAATTAATGTAATATTATTTTATTTCTGTTTGACTTAATCAGTATTGAAACCACGGCACGGTGGCTATATATTTGACTAGCAGTGAATACCTTGACTATATCTACTCGTAGTGCCTCTAATTACATTCTAAAGTACCTAGCGAACAACTATTTTCACAATTAACAATAATCCTGTGGCAATAAATATTTTAAAATGTGCTGTGAAGTTTGTTTCGCCTTTCTTATTATCTTATAAAGAAACATAACACCTGTAGAAAAGGCGATAAACTCAAAAATAATACGTGCATCATAATAATTGACAAAATAGGTACTCTACACGAATAAATGATTTTGATTAAGTCTTTGAATAGAATGATTGCTAAATGTAAAACACGATTTTTTATTGTATGGAAGAAATAATGGGGTAGGTAATCCGCTCATGTTATGGTACCTACTCACTGAGCACCACAACGACTGTTATTTATTATTTATTTATTATTATTATTTTACTTTAATTTGACTGTTGTAGCTTGCTGCTCTAATACAGTCAGTTTAATACAAAAACGAGTATGACGGCTCTGTCAATATGACAAACTCGGTGGAAGTTCCGCTTTATGTCTACATCAACGTTTGAAACTAAAACAACAAAATTGTCATGATTCAACACCGTGTTTGTAGCGTTCACGTTACATCTTATTGACGAACATTACATCTCACAGCTGTCCAAAGAGGAGAGTGTTTTTGAATTCACAGATATAAAAATAAACGACACTTGCGTTTACAGTTAAACAAATTGCACTCTGTCTGTGTTATTTTACCAACAAACAAGTAATTGCATATTACTACAATATAATAATTGGTTTAAGTTTATATTTTGTTCATGTTTCGGTACAGTGAATGCCTTATAATAATTTCGTCTGATCGTGCCAAGGTAACGAGTTTGTGTGTCTATAATGTCTGCTATTCAAAGAGACACATAGAAAGAAGCCTACTGTCAGTCATATAATGTAATCAATACCTACCAAGGATTTTGCTCAAATCCAAATTGAGAGTCGAGAATTTAACGTCAACTGAACGTTACTATATTAATGAGGTTCTTTTGAAACCAATATACCTACGTAGACAGGTCCTGCTTTATATATAGACCCGGTGGACCGGACAAGGCTTTGAAATAACACTGCTGCTAAAGCAACACGATGTGAGACTACATAACTAATATTTTTAGCCACAAATACTATACTGTTTATGGCTGGCGGGACAAATACTTGCACGAACCGTCCAGGATCCGATGACGAGTATTAATTTTGCTATTCACCGGACGATCCGATCGCGACAAAGTGAAGTAAATACTCCGATGCATCATTGTGTGGGACCGATTTACATTTAATTATGCAGTAACGTGGCGTACTGCAGCCGCGTATTACTGTCGCGCGGATAATATTTTAATGCGTCTTTTATAATCTGCGTATTATCTCCGCGCGAGCTTGCCTATCAACTTGTAATCCGCGCCGACGTCATAATACTCTAAGGTCTATAATAATACAAATAAAAAAATAAAAACACGCTTTTATTTGCAATACTACAACAAAAAGAGAACTTCGTCATCTAATTTAACATATGGAACTCATTAAAACCAAGCAGAATTTGTATAACGGATGAAAAATCCCACTAAACACATGCTTCTATATTCAGACCATTATTGTAACCAAATCTAAACAAACAAATCAATAAGAACACAAGAACATACCTAATTAAAATAGGTACTCATACATAACGATTCATAAAAATCTGGTTACTAGCAGATTTGCTAACACTTTGACGGCATTTGAAAAACATAAACATAGGTATGTACGTGGTCAAGTTAAATAAAAGTAGGTATTTTATATTTAATAAGCAAATTCAATGCTGTTGGAGGCAGAGAAAATTCAAATAAATTAAAATATAAATACGCAAGTATCATAGGACTGAGTAATTAACAGAAAATATTTTACGTTTAAAAGTTTTTTAGGATGTACAATTAGCGAATTAAAATAATTAGTAACAAATTAAATGTCAAGGATTAATTTGTTATGGGAATTAAAGGTTTATTAATTAATTATCCGGAATCTATACGAAAAAGTCTAGGTATAAAGTATGATAGATTTCATAAACACGCTTATTTAACAAAAATAAAAATAAACAATGTAATTTTTAGTGTCTTGTGGAATTATGGATATCCAGAATAATGCTATTCTGGCCGTCGCCAATTTCACAAGTTATATGTATTACATTACATTTGTGCAAAATAAATTGACTTGATTAGCGGCGTCATCATATTATGAAAAACAATAACTACAATTCATAAAACAGTACCTACTCGTCACTGGACCAGCCGTCGGATAAAATATACCGCAGTATAGGTAATATTTTACACCGTAGTAGTACCTACAATACATATTGTCCACTGCAATGGTGACTAACTGTATTATTATGGTACTCATTTACAGATTGAAATATTAATAAACCCGGTTTATTTATACGGAAAACGATCCCTCTACTTAGAGAAACAATTTGTCGACTAGAAGGATCTCTTTCGGCTTCTCATTATATCTGAAATCCCACAACAAATACCTATCTACTTCTATTGTTTCTTAAACCAACAGATTTAGAGAAACAATGACACGCTCTTATGTCCTAAATTACAAAGAGACAGGAACTACATTGTTGGTTGAAGCATTTGACGTGTAGGTCGTTTAGGGCTATTTGACTGGCCGATGACTGCGCAGTCCTAGATCTATCTACCGCCAGGAGACTGAAACGGAACTCGTTCAAGCAACAGAACGTTTCTCGTTGGAATCACTCATCGATCTCTAACCGGGAAACAAAGTACAAAGTTTGTATACACGTCAAGAGCCTGAAAACCAGTCGCGGTATGATAGTCGTAGTCCCCATTGAAACGGCTGCCGCTTTGTGAGGTGATTTGAACGCGCTGTTATGCAAATCGCTCGCTAGAAATATTTGCTACAACTAAACATCGTGTTTTCACGCGGCCTACACTTTTTACCACTTTGTTTTTCATGTTTACGTAACGAAAAATATTAACAGCGCCGCGGTTCGGCCGGACGATGAAACATTGGCTCTACATTTTGGACGGACTTGTAAAACGTTTGTTGTCTACTAAATCGAACGAATATTATTTCCAAAATACGAATAATGTTAGGAGGCTGAAGGATAATGTATGTACCTAGTGATCACTAATAATGAGCATTCAGAGTTATTTTCAGTACGTAGGAATTATTGATATCAGTATTAAATTAAATCAAGATAAAATAACAAATATGCTTTAACATGATTATATTTTATTCAGTTCTTGTTCATTTATGAAGTTATTTCAGGGTCTTTAAAAATGTATTTTAGAGCAGGTGTGTTACTTTTCAAAGTTTTCAATAACGAATGGGAATGTATTATTATAAAATAACCATTAAATTAAATTTAAAAGACAATTTATTTAACAATATTATATTGAACCACAAAACGTTCTGCGTCATTTAAAAACAAAACCATGACTAGGAATACCTTTTGCTATTTTACTAAAGTTGAACCTACTTTTCCACTCTATTTTTACATAAATATATTGCGATAACGCAGTTAGGCATATGTACGAAGCACATGTACTATTTACATATCGTACCTACATAAGTTTTTGAACATTTTAAAAGTAGTGTACATATCGTATCTATACATATAAGTCTCTGAATATTTTAAACGTATTTTAACGCACGAGAATTTTTGAAAAAAGTTTTCCTTTGAAATTATTTAGGTTTAAAAATATGTAGATATATAGACGCTAAAAGCCTTTTTAGAATTGATAAAGTCTACATAGCCAGCGCTAGGCGTAAGGAGTGAGGCTACAACCGTGACGCGCGCCCACTTACATCTAAGGTCATATCTTCAGATAGCTACCCGAACACTACTCAGTTTTATTGCCTACTATATCACAAACATACTATATCACTAAACAGGTATCATATAAGTGCCGAAATAACAGTCCTCAAACTGTTTATGGTTCTTTTTTTAAAGATATATGTACATAAAGAATCAAAATATAGTTTATCTTTGGGTACCTGCCGGTAGATGGATTAAGTAATTAAGTTAAAACAATGCAAGACAAAAGGTTAATGTCAAATAATGCAACTGAAATAAATCGATATTAGAAAAGTTCCCGCAAAGGCTATTCTGTAGAAATACGCGAATTAACCCTAGTAAAAACTACTCAGAATTACGACACAAATCTCAAATAATTCTTATCAGACGCATATGAGCCGCTTATGCCGTGAAACTAACGATACATCGCTGCATCGGAGCGAAGTGGCTGAATCGACGGCCGCGCCGCTCGTTTCTCCGCCGCCCCGACGCTTCATTGGCGCCCAGGAATGCCATTCAGTCCATGGCCGGCCACACGTCAAGTTTTTGCGACAACAAAACATACGCGTCGCGGTGCGTCGCCGCGTCGCTACGCGCAAAATCATTACACCGAACCTCGAGCTGTTTTTATAGCCGTCACTATCGACAGGTGAAAACGGCGACGCGCGGTGACGCCCAAAATGGCAACTCACACGTTATGGCAGCGCAGACATCACAGCGAAGCGCGGACTTACTCGCTTCCACAGATTTACTTAGTACTCACGCACAAATATAAAATGAATAACGCTTCATACCGATATTCTCACAAAAGGATTGCCTGTGTAGCGGGGACCGTGGAAAACGCACAACATACTAAGAAACACTTTACTATAACTTATTAAAAAGAAACTTAAGTTTTTAAGCGTTAAACTGTTTTCATATATTATACCTTCATATAGCTTTACATTTCATAGCAAGAAATAACGTAATACGTAACACGCGTGAACCTAGTCATTTGTTATAAATTATAATCTGATAATGTTATCTAAATTCATAAAGGCAATTTAATTTCCTACCTAGGTATGAACCTAACATTTAAACCTATGTTCTGTAATTTAAAATAGTGTTAACATAACAAAGAAATTAACTTTGCACCCCTTATAAAACAGTTTTGTAACAATTATAATGTTTAATGGAACCGTGTAACTGTGCCGCATACCGTCTCACGTGAAATTGTACAAAAATAGTTTCCAAAATAGCAAGTCTAATGAACACAACACGTTTTTACCGTAAACGGCGCGGGCGATAAGGAACCGATTGGGATCTTTACATTTATAATAAATATAAAGGTATTACGGTAACGCGATGGCTTAAGCTGATAAATTCCCAAAATCAATAACGAAATGGCGCAGGTAGTCGCGGATCCGCCGTAAATCTTTGATTAATTGCTGGCCAACAAAAAACGTATGTCTGTGGACGCTGAACGGGCCGTTTGGGGCTCTTAACTTAAGCTTAAAGTTAGATAGGAGTCACAGATCATAGTACGGTTAGCGACACATCGTATCGGCAGCGTTAAACATTCGAGCGCTAGATTTGCGTGCGGAATGCCGCGGCCGCCGCCAGTATGTGCCTAATGGACATGTTAACTCGACTGTAATTGGTTTAGCATTGAATTACGCTTTTGAGTTGTCTGTGCAGACGTAAAATATAGTCGGGCGATACCAAAATGAACTAAATACTCAATCAATAAGAGCCGAGCGCGAAGTAGCTCTCGCTCCGGCAGCGCTTGGATGTTTGCGACTTATATTTGTTTAAATCTGAATAATAATGAGCGAGCTGAATGTAAGCTGGATGTAAATAGTACACTATCGGGGGCAATAAATCTAGTTAGATGTATTAGGCCGTCGTTGTGCAAGGAGGCCTCGCTATACCGATGTGGAAAAAATGTGTGCAAAAACGCAGACAGGCTGCAGGAAACGTTAGAATAAGGTCAAACGTCGTTTTTTACCGCGCACTCGCTGACAGAATAAAATAAGAGGCGGACAGTGACAGACGCGAAACAAGCGATGTGTCAGCTCACTTGATCAAATGTTTTTTAGGTCGCGGGTTCGACTCGGCCTACCTGCGACTGCGACCCGCGCCCGCAGACCTCAGCCTCCCACCGGGAATCTTCAATAATACTACGTTTTAAAATATTTACTCTGGTTTATTTAAATACTTAGATAATAATATAAAACATTTTAAGTCTAGTTATTCATCATTTACCTACTAGAGGCTCGCACTACCACTGCCATCTGTTCGTATATTGCCTATTATAGTTTATACAGTTATATACATATGTCAACTTGTCAACTTCGTTGAGAATAACGAAATATTAAATTACATTTACAACAGCGTTTTGGTTCGAACCGGCGAGCCGCAGCCGCGAGCCGCAGCCGCGGGCCGCAGCCGCGAGCCGGCGGCAGCTCCACTCGCTTACAGTAAAACTAAACATACTCCGAGTCCCTACCGGCTATGGACGAGATCGTGAACACTTCGCTTGGGACAATTTCAATAAAAGGCATTCCATATTTAAATTTCTATAAAGAACCTTTTAATATATACCATCATATATTATACGTCGTAGGTACATCGTATATATAGAAAAAATACCTATTTTACAAATATTAAGTACCGATGTTGGCCACAAATACATACAAACAAAAAACAACAAAACAATTAAAAATAGGAGTAAAACCATATTAACATCGGTAAGACATTCGAAAACTAAATAAATTATAGTGCAGGGCTCGGAGCGCCCGGATTGCTCCTATCGCCCTCGTCCCTCACTATCGCCTTCGTACCCGTCACTCTCGTCCACATCGATAATCATAAATTTACAGTAGTAGCAACGTTTTTTAAAATTTAATCCACACCACGAACGACATCCCACCGACGCGTAGGTGCGCTCGAACATCGTTAATTTATAATATCTATAAATAAATTCGATGAAATCGTCTCTCACGATAAGGAGCGCGCGTCGCGCCCCCGGCGGGGGTGGGTACTTACCGAGCGGCGCGGCGAGCGGCGCGGCGAGCGGCGCGACGCGCGGCTCCGGCTGTCGTCACTCACTACGACTACACTGACCCGAACGGTACGGAACTATTTACAGCGCGCGGCACGTCCCGGCCGCGGCGCGTATGTACAGCGAG
>DWJQ01002117.1:0-10029 GCA_018248915.1 Hesperia meskei straton | reverse complement strand
TCGTCTATTATCAAATAAAAATAAAATTATCTGATAAAAGTAAAAAGTTACGATTCATAAAACCGGTATCGTAGTACTATACTACTAAAAGCTGGTAACATTATTTCGAAAATTGACAATTGCATGTGCCAATTTAGTCCGTAGCGAAAAAAAACGGACTATACCTAGTTACGTAGCTGTTTTTTACTTCCAATCTAGCGGTTACTATTACCGGTAATCAGTCTGTGATCAGTGTCGACGGAAAGCCCTAGTTTCACCTTGTGGAGGTCAAATCTATTCTGCCAACAGTGCCAGTTGACTTGTCGGGCTAGTGCAACTGCAAATCCTTGCCGGTAAATTAATTTAGCAAAGTTAGGTACGTGTTCAATACGTTTGACTGTAAAAAGAGAAGAGGCGAGTTATATATTACAAATTATTCGCAGGTACAGAACGAATTTTCTTTTTTTTATTCCACATATCACATGTATAGCATAGTTTCGATAATCGTTTATAGTTGTATAGCTAAAATGCTACTGATGAAATTGCTGGATCAGACTTTAACCATTCTAGCGTTATAAAAAAGTAATTTTCAAGACGTTGTTCTTGTAGTATAACTTTTATACAACCTCCACTTGACCTTGTAAAAACTAATGACATTACAATACCTTCTAAGACTACCTCCCTACTAGAGGAATAGAAGGTTGATTGAAGAGCATATTTTAGGGTAGATTTTGCTGATTTAATTTTGTTTTATTTTCCAAGTTTGTATTATTAAACGATCATGATTAAATTACTGTTGAAACTCTTTTATCTGGACATCATTTATGTAAATTCCTGGTAAGATCAGGGTACCCCACTCACCAAATTATAAAAATGTTAGGATTCTGCGAGTTGACATCTCAAAAAAACTGTAATTTCGGCTGATAATAAAAAAAAACTATTCTGCAAGACGAATGATTAGTCCAGTTTATGGAGTTTGTACATCTGTCTTATTTCAATATCTTTATGTTCATAACAATTTGTAATTGATTTTTTTTTGTTTTCAGAATCCTATCCAAAATGCCCATCAAGTCAATCAAAGCTCGTCAGATCTTTGACTCCCGTGGCAACCCCACGGTTGAAGTGGATCTGGTAAGTTCACATATTTTTGTAATGCTTTTTATGCTTCATTACATTCTGTACTTCATATGATTTATCTTAGTAAATAAATGTGGTTAATAAACATAGCTACAAATAACACACCAATTTTGTTAAATATATTGTCAAATATTCAAACCAATATAAAATTGTCTATTTCAATATCCGAGACATGAATCAAAGTAATGTTTATAATTTAAACTAATAACGTAGAAGTACAAGATAACATGCTGTTATATAACTTATGTAGGAAACTGAATTGGGATTATTCCGTGCGGCTGTACCCTCTGGAGCCTCTACTGGTGTCCATGAAGCTCTGGAGCTCAGGGACAACATCAAGGGAGAGTACCATGGCAAGGGTGTGCTTACTGCCATCAAGAACATCAACACCATCATTGCTCCTGAACTGCTGAAGCAGAATCTTGAAGTTACCCAGCAAAAAGAGGTAAAGAGATTCATACTATGAGATATGAGGAGATTAATTTTTAACATTAATTTTGATATTTTATACTATGTAGAAATTTTCTATTCAATGATAAAATGATCTAAACCAAAATCGTTTCTTTTTTGCAGATTGATGATTTCATGATTAAATTAGATGGCACTGAAAACAAATCTAAGTTTGGTGCCAATGCCATCCTCGGTGTTTCGCTGGCTGTAGCCAAGGCTGGGGCAGCTAAGAAGGGAGTACCATTGTACAAGCACTTGGCTGATTTAGCTGGTAACAGCAACATTGTATTGCCGGTTCCTGCATTTAATGTTATCAACGGAGGATCCCATGCTGGCAATAAGTTGGCCATGCAAGAGTTCATGATCTTGCCTACAGGTATTTTTAGTATTAATTGCTGTGAACATAATGAAACACAGATAAAAAGATTGTTAGACCCTGAATTTTGAACTGTAACTTAATTATATTTTTCCAGGTGCTTCCTCTTTCAGCGAAGCCATGCGTATGGGCTCTGAAGTCTACCACCACCTGAAGAAAATCATCAAAGAGAAATTTGGTCTTGACTCCACTGCAGTTGGTGATGAGGGTGGCTTTGCCCCTAACATTCTAAACAACAAGGATGCTCTGTATCTGATCCAGGATGCTATCCAGCAGGCTGGATACACTGGCAAGGTAACTTTTGATGTTAAAAGTGTTGCTAATTTTTAATGTTACATTTACTATTGTATCAATGTTAATGACATAATAAGTTAAATCCTCAATTAGATATGTAACTGATTTCATTATCTAGGTCAAATATTTGGAAATTCCAACATTTCAAAGAAAATATATGGCAGAAAATGCAGATGATTTAGAAAGATATTTTTCTGAAATAACTCATATGTTACAGATTGAAATTGGCATGGATGTAGCAGCTTCTGAATTCTTCAAGAACGGCACCTATGACTTGGACTTCAAGAACCCCAACTCCAACCCAGCTGACTATTTGCCATCTGACAAACTGTGCGACCTGTACTTGGAATTCATTAAGGACTTCCCGATGGTGTCCATTGAAGATCCCTTCGACCAGGATGATTGGGCAGCATGGACCAACATCACTGCCAAAACTCCCATCCAGATTGTCGGAGATGACCTTACTGTTGGTATTCCTCTGTTACACTCTTTATTATCTTTAAATTATCTATACATTTGTAAATGTGTATATTGTATTTTTTCAACAGGTAACAAATCCCAAACGTATTGCTACTGCGGTAGAGAAGAAGGCCTGCAACTGCTTGCTGCTGAAGGTAAACCAAATTGGAAGTGTCACCGAGTCTATCAATGCTCACTTGCTGGCCAAGAAGAATGGATGGGGCACTATGGTTTCCCACAGGTAAAAATAAATATAAATTCACACAACACCTCATACATTGACCTGACCCGTGGTAAGTAGCTAAGCACTTGTGTTACAGATGTCAGACAACAGAGGAAACACAAATATAATACTTAAATACATATTACACCCAGACAGAACAAACACAAATGTTCATCACATATGTAAATGTTTGTCCTGAGCGGGAATCGAACCCACGACTCTTGGCGTGCATGGTAGGGTCCATCGAGCCCATATATACTTGTTTAGTTACTTTTTTCCTATTGGCTGAGTAGTTATGAATATGACATTAATCTTGATGAAACAAATTATTGTGAAGTCTGCACATAATTCACACTTCACACCAAAAGGGCCCCTTTTCTGGTATTCATGTTATCACTATTAAGTTCAAATATTGGATAATTTCTCCACTATCACTTAGCTGGTAAAACCTCATTTAGATAAAAAATCGTTATTAAATTATAATGCCCTTTATAATTGATATTGCCAGAAGTGTTCAAATTATTGTGAATTGGAATGGTTCAGGTAATTAAAATTGCTTTGTTATTTATAACTTTCAGGTCTGGTGAAACTGAAGATACATTCATTGCTGATTTAGTAGTTGGTCTGTCGACTGGCCAAATTAAGACCGGCGCGCCCTGCCGCTCTGAGCGCCTCGCCAAGTACAACCAGATCCTCCGCATCGAGGAGGAACTTGGCGCCGCAGCCAAGTACGCTGGCAAGAACTTCCGTCAGCCCGTATAATGTGCTTACCACATGTACACCATAGAAGTGACTTCGTCACTTTGCTTTTAGCAACTATCGTTTACATTTATCTTGTGAAATTGAAATACTGTTATTTATTTTAAAGCTTCGTTTTGTGTGCAATATGTTCAAAATGTGGTTCATGTAGAAAAATCAAGTTGTTTATAATTTTAATGGTAAGATATGAATGTGGCTTTATTGAGATGTATGAACAATAAATTCTAATCAAGTTTACTGTTTTATTTATATTCACATTGAATTTAACTATTATATCGGCAAATTATCGTTATGATATCAATTAATCACTTCTGGAAGTAAAAGTGGTGGTGGAAGTACTAGTGGTTCATAGCAAAGGTTTAAAAGGGTATAATTAAGAAAATAAGAAATAGATCTGAATGATACATAAATCCATAAAGGTCTACATGACTATTGCCGTTGACCTTTCTTTAACATTCAACGTAGCATTCACTGGGTCTTGATCTTTGGGGAAACTTTCCTCTGAACTACACGACGTATGGACTGTATACAAAAAACTCTACCAGGAATGTGTCAGGTAGTCCAGCGAAATCGTTAAGTTTTCATAATGAACTTAGATTACTTATTTTGGTTCTTGGAATAGGTACGATCGCGAGGACGAGGAGGATGTTGTTAAGTAATGTTGAAGTTCTTTTAAATGAAGGTCAACATGATGGTAAAGGGGAAGTAGGCAAATGTACCTAAGGTGTAAATTATATAAGTGACTTCATTGACACTTTGAACTTTACGGAAGCCCAGCAAATGATATGCGATTCTTTAGTGCTAAGGATTGGAAAATTGGATAGGTATCCCCGCTATAAACCTAACTATGTACATATTTCCTAGCGAGTCGCGCATCGTTCTCTCACAACTCACCAAGAGTCCGCTACATCTCGCAGAGTCTTGTATCTTTGCGTCAAGATTGCCTACCGCTTAATTACCACAGGGCCTCAGTCTTATTTCGAGTTGAACTGCTCAAAAATATAGAAATCGAGCGATGGGGGAATTGTATTCCCCGCAACTCGCTCTAGATCTATACCAAGTTCACAAGTGCAATGTTCGGAGCATAAAGTTCTGGGGCTTCTGCGTGGCTAGCTAACTATATAATTAGCTACCATCCTCTTACCAAATTGAATAATTAAATTATACCAAACGAACATTATATGCCTGATAAAAACTATCTTACGCCACGCCCAGGTCCAGCGGATTATAGCACCCGTAACACCAGCTACCATTTTTTAGTGTATGTAGGTATTATCGAAGACTTAAGTAGGTACCTACTGCAGCAAAATTAATTGCCAATGACCAAAAAACCCTGCGTCATAATTACTATATGGTCCAGATAAAAATACACCCAAACTAAATAGTGAAAATAACTTTTTACAAAAAAAACGATACGAGGAGGTAACTCAAAAGCTTCCGTCAAGTGTCACTCAAATGTCTAAAAAAAATAACAGTAGGAACACCTTCACATCTGGTGTTCCTATTGTTATAATTACATATTTTAGCTTCAAAATCTTACGCTCAGTACCAACTACCAAGGTTGGTATGGACGCATTAAAAAAAATTTGCCGAAGAACCTCCTTTTTGACGGTCGGATACGAGCTATTTGCCTTGAGCGTTCGTGCCCCTTAAGTAGGTAGGTACCTTATCTGCCTCTCGTGTCTGGTTGTAAGTACATACTAATATCTCGTTTTAGTTCTTGACGACTAAGATGGTCGACTGAAAATATATAAACTTAATTTTCAGTCGGCTTAAGGCTTAAATAACATTTTTCTACTCCAAGGCTGAAGCGCTCATAACAGTTCAGTTCAGATATTTCTTTTCTATACTAAAAATTGCACACTTGACTTTATTATGTACCTACCTACTAGGTATGAATTATAAATAAAGCTATCCTACATCTAAGTAGTAAGATGTTCCTATAGAGTGTCAGTAACTATGCAACTGCCTACCCAGTTAATCCTTAAAGAATTATATCTAAGTAGTACCTACACAAATGCAGCTACAGAACGGACCGGCACGTATTGACCACGTGAACTAGTGTACTGACGTCACAGTCACAGCCAGCGACCGTTCACTACAAGAGAAACCAGACAGATAGATAGGTCGAGTCATTATACCCGTGAACACAGCGTGCATGTTTATCGTTGTTGTCTTGATAATAACAACAGCAAATAGTCTTACCATTATATTCTTAATAAACACTTGTATTTGTTGACTTAATCGAACATACAATATTATAATAATTTAAATTTAATTCCTGTCCTTTAACCGGTTTAAAATGTCAAATAATAAACCAGAAATACGTCTGATAACTTATATGTGCCCTACGCACCCAGTGGAATTGTACGAGTTATTAATGGAACTTTTCGAAACATCTTTGAGTTGCTATACTACATTACAGTATGAAAGCCGATCTCCAGGTCCGATTGCAGGGCGCCCTGATCCCTTCGTCACAGACAAGGTAGACTTGGGTAAGTTTACTTGCTTTCGTTCGTTAAATACCCTCAATTGAAAAACAGAGATTAGTCTAATTCAATTATTAGCCGGGGGCAAATCACTAAACGAGCTATCTGAAGGTAAATGGCCATTGTCGCTGTCCCCTACGGATGACAACGACAACGGAAACAAAATACCTATCAAAGGCAACACCGCTTCGTTTCTGGACAGAAAAGAAGCGAGGGACCCATATTGTTTGCGGCTGCTCGATTCACCTTCAAAGTGTGCTTGGAAACTTTATTTATTAGTCATATGTTTTTATTTACAGCATTTATCACTGCAGCTGCTTATATGAAGCTACGAGAACAAAACAACAAATTTGCTGAGTTACTACCCGTGACTCCGATATTTGCTCATCAAATGAATGTTGAAAACAAACCAGGATATTTTTCGGACATTATCATTCATAGCGATAAGAAGTAAGAAAACATTGTAATTCAGTCTTGCTTTATGTCAGATTCACATAGTTCGAAAGAGTTTTTGACGTAATTAACTTACAAACGAGGCTTTTTTATGCAGAAGAAAACAAAACCGGCGTCCGTGTACATTAGGAACACTTAAGGTATTACCAACTTGTTGTGAGCTAAGAAATACGTTTTACCCGCATTAGTTCTAGCCATGCGACACTGCGACTGCAGCATGTTATTTGAATTCATAGCGGGAGCCAGGAGAATACACAGGATGACGAGGATGGTAAGAGTCCTACTGATAGGAGGACTGAACTGGTCCGTTATTCAACAGGGTACACCTTAAATAGAGGAGGTCAGTTTGGTTGGACAAGATGCATGAAGGAAGCCCCTTATATCCAAAATTATCGTTATAATACATACTCGTAAACTACATCAGGACATGGTATATCCTACAATGTTGTATATTGCGTACCTACTTTACCAATCGTATGAACCGCTTACAGTGTCGTGCCCGCAGCGCCAGCTTGTCTTGATCCCGAGGAATTGACCTAGTTATTTTTGGTAGCGGGATTTCGTTCGATAAAGAGCAAGCTATAACTGAGGTGGCTCCTGAATGGGCCACCGCGACAATGTCATGGTTCCAAAAAAAGCGCCACCGCAATTCAGCCTCTGGCGGTTGTGAGCGGCGGTGGCCCGTTTGCATGAAAAAGCATGACCAGCGACCACTCTCCACCACGTTAGCCAATTTACGTGGAGCCTTAATATTAAAACACCCGCTCAAGTTTATAATCATGTAATAAAATATATATTTTTATACTATCTGCGACATAAACCCTTATAGATATATCGACGGTCCCTACGTATATAAGGACAAGTCAAAATCGAGGTTTTCAGGAGAGCGTTTTTTATGTTCAAACCGCTCTAGAAATAAATCTATATACAATTATAAATATTTTTTTTCTGTAATATTTTAGTTGAATTAGGGACTTTATGATGATATTTATAGATATGTATATATTTAATATTTTCCTGGAAAAACTGATAGATGACTGTTTGTACACTGATATTAAAATATAAGCATGTGAGACTAGTCTAAGATACCTTTCTATACGTAGGAATGAAGAAAACAGTAACTAACGTAGAATTAGAATAAAATGTTTAATGAAAATATAGAAATATGTATGTTATTACCAGTAAATCCGCCCTCGCTTCGGTGCGGGTAACCAGTCCCTTCAAAAATCTCTATAAATTTTAACAAATTATGTCATTCCGATGTTTATACTATACTTATTACTGCAGTTTCATGAAAATCCATTCAGTAGTTTTTGCGTGATAGAGCAACAAACACACACACACACACACACACTCTCACATACATCTTTACAAACTTTCGCATTTATAATATTAGTAGGATTTTTGAATGAATTCATTAAACGGATTAAAATCGCCACCCAGGGTTTTAAAAATACATCAACGAAGACATGTTGATGTTGCTTTTTACGTGGTTTTATTCATTAATATAGGACTATATTTAATTATAATTAGGTACATACTGTTGACTCACATTGCATTGCTAGGAACTCGTAAGTAAATAAACAGATAAATTAATAGTTATCACCCAGGACGTATCTACTGATAAGACGTCGATGTTTTATTAACATTTGACTACAACTTCGTGGTCATTGTAATCATTTTTACGTCAACATAGGACAAAACTTTCTTATAATATTGTTTTTGTACATCAATTACAGAGCCCATAACGTGAACACATTATTAGACCTGCGTGGCTGCACTTTTGCATACAGCGATGCAGAATCGCTGAGTGGGAGTAAAATAGTACTAAAGATGCTCAAAGAGAAGGGCGAAAATGCATCGTTCTTTGGATCGTTGCTAAGTATTACATTTGAATTAAATGCGTTAATAATTAATGTTTGTCTTTAGGAAATTATTACATTTGAGATATTTTTTATTTGCAGGATCTGGATCACATTTAGCTTCAGCTCATATGGTCCTGACCAAACAAGCTGAATGGGCAGCAGTAGATTCAACAACCCTTTTGTATTCCAAAAAATACATGCAAGATGGAGGAAAAGAAATTGTCACCCTAGAGACCCTAGGACGTCTACCTCCCTATCCTATACTAGTTAATTCCAGACTGCCGGGTAAGATAATTGCAGTCACAGATCTATTCTAAATGTCCCTTGTCTATATTAACTGGTACACGGACTATAATTGACATGTTGTATGCCTATTCCAGCTGAAATTAAGAAAGAAATAACTAAGACCTTGCTCAGCTTACCACAAACAGCTGAGTGGAAGAAAAGATTTGCCAAGTTTGGACTCATAAAATTTGGAGAAAACAGTAATGGTGCTTATGATGGGCCGGCTGCACAAATGTGGTCCATCCAGAGCGAAACACTCAACATTAGATATTATTAGAATTCTTCTTGTTATGAGCTTAATATATGTGCTATATATTTTGTATATAGATTATAAACCTAAGCAGTAAGGCTATCCTATAATGCTTTGCATAATCATCACTAATCTCACAATAAATAAATATGTATACTTATTAAAATAAATTGTTTATTCAATGGGGAAGTTCTGATTTGTGTAAGGTAATTTTAAAAGATATCAGTTGTTTCTTCTGTTTTCCATATTGTATAACAAATCTGTTTGGTATTCGTACAGTGGGACGAGGTTGGGGGGTCTCAGAGGGCCGCTGGGGATCTTTCTGAAATTGCGATATATTGTTCAGTGAAAAATTATTTAATAAATATATGTGTGATTGTAATTCGGTGACAACAAACAACATAACTTATTATTACAATACATATTTCTACAAAATAAAACAGGAACACATGAAATAAATATATACAATAATGATGATAATTACTAATTAAAGTAAAACTACAATACTATAATAATTTGAGACACTAAACAACTCCACCGCCATTGATGTGGTCAATTTCCTCCTGGGAAAGGGGTTGTCTCCGATACCGAGCTGGGAGATCAATGTCAGAAATAGGTGCACTGCTCATGGCAGCAGCTGGTTGCCCTTGCACTGGCTGAAAAAAATATTTTCTTTTACTACAAAGCATGTATATTTTGCTGAATTATTTTCCTCATTTATAAAAAAGTTCTTGATAATGAAATTTTAATGTTACAAAATTAAGGCTAAAAATTAGGAAGATTTAAAATGATTGCAATTTTTGTTCATTCTCCATAATCATATAAAATTGAAATAAACGAGGATGAATACAAGGACCAACTTATTTTATGTAGAGTAAATATTTTTATATGTATGCCACTCGAAGGTCTCGAAGTGCAGTAAAAATTTTATTAGGATAAAGTTTAGTATGTGGACCGTTGAATTGGGTAACCATATTTTTATATCTAAAAGAGTTTAGTTTAAGGAATAT
>DWJQ01002116.1:0-10030 GCA_018248915.1 Hesperia meskei straton | reverse complement strand
TTCATTAAAATCGGTCCAGCCGTTTAGGAGGAGTTCAGTGACATACACACGCACAGAAGAATTATATATATTAAGATTAGCAAATGAGCATGCAGCACCACCCTCCCGCTGCCGCCCTTAATAAATGCGACGTATTAGGACTCAAAATGTTTGCCCCATTGGAAAACGAAATCAAAACCCTGTAAACAGAAAACCAGCATGGTAATCATTGCGTTATATGTATCACCAAGTAAGTTAAAAAAATAAAAAACTGCAATACTAATGTAAACTTATACATAGTAAATCTAATACTCACATTACATTACGCCACATATATGTCTAGTAGAGACGCAAGTGCATTCCCAACTGCACCTACTGGGGACAACTGGGTCGAGTCATCTATTTTCAACACAGTATCTTGGCTTTCGGAAGACGAGGACATATGTACGATGCAAACGACCCTCTCGGCTTCCCACCTAATTTATGTCACTCTGTCTAATAAAACAGAGCGAACCCGTTCAATCCCCGCGTCGATATAAAACGAGAAATATACAGCGCCTCGTTACTCAAACTGTAAATTCAATATCCAAATAGCATAATAACAAAGCTCGAAATATAAAAGATTGGGTGGTCGGATTCGCCACAACGCCTCGAGGAGAAATGTATGTAGATTACAGCATTTCGGCGAGATAACAGCGGGTAGTATACTAAGATTTTACACTTCGCCGATGGCTGCCAATCCCTCTAATATTATTATGGTAATGCAGCCAATTTCAATAAAAGCGTTCGCTACCGAAGACATTTTCTTTTAGATAGGTATAAATCTGGTAGACATGTGCCGCTAAGAAGACATGGGTCTGAATTTGTAAGTCATATCTTTTCACGGTTTTGTTCATTTCAAGTTTAGAGGCAAATTGAATAAAGTTATATAATTATTATGTGTGTGAATTTGTGAATGAATTTGTTGTAAAGACGTGTCTGTTAAACTGAGTGCTCTTAATATGTATGAATACATATAATTTCCACAATACAAGGCAGTGATGTCGAATGATTTGAAACTCGAACTAACTACCCGGGGTCCCGGTTTCAAATCCTGCATGCACTTCTAATGTTTAAAAATTATATTACTCTTTGCTTCTATGAATGAAAACATACCTTTTTGAAATATCCAAAGTTTGGTACTGAAACAAATGAGTTGTGGTCAGCTCTAAATTGTTTTCATTCTTTTGCCTTTTGTACAAAATTATTTTTGTATAATACAAAATTAGAATTAGATTAGAAACCTTTATTGCGCTTTGAAGTAAAAACCTAATTTAAAAGTCAATAACACACAGTTTCAGTAATCAAAAAAGCTATTTAGTTTTTTCTGCGAAATTCACTAATAAAATTTCGCATAATTCGCGAAATTACGACATCATGCCAAACTATTTGATAGAATTTAGCAAATAAATAAATTCCAACATTTTAATACACGCATTCATGAATACCAACGAGATAAACCCGTTCTTATTAAAGGCCAAAATCACAATGCCGTGAAAACCCCAAACGTATTGTACGCATATATCATATCAGTGTGGTTCACGTCAGACGCCCTCCAACCCGCCATTACTCATGACCAACTGAAAGAGACCCCGGAAAAAAGAATAAACACAACTTACAAAGGAACAAATGGCAACACTTTACGTGTCTCACAACTTAAATGTCCTTGGAGAAATGGAATTCCAGATAATGTTACTATTCGTCTCCGCTAAACGCGATATTGTATCTGCTTTTGGAAACGCTCCTCATGTTATTTAATAGGGGAAAGCAATATCATGCTAGATTAAATAGTAGAGTGCCGTGTTTGGCTTTTGTTTTGGACCCTTTTTTGTGACTACACGTGATAATATTTTTTTTGTATACTGATAATCTATTTATACTATGTCCAATCATCCATCCATCTACAATTAACTTTGAATATTTCTTCGGTGGATTAGGTGTTATCTCTTTCTAAGCTGTCCGGAGCCCTAAGTTTCATACATCTCGTGTAGAGCGAGTGTTTTTCATCTCAGCAGTTCATGTGTCTCAAATGTAACTAACAACAGGATCATAAAAATACCGCATTTTTGACTATTGAATTAAAACGACAATACTTAATGTATATAAATAATTGTTAATTTTGTTCATCTACTTTGGTCCATATATACATTGTAAGGAATATTATTTACTTTCGTTTTAAAGGCGGACAAGCTACGCTAAGGTATGTTCCATAACGAATGACCATAAACCTGATGGTGGTGACTGGTGAGGCTGCGAGTGATTGAATGGCTACGGGGATATAAACAAATAATTTATTCAAATTCAAAATTATGAAATCATTTAGTCATATAGGCGTTTTGTATTTACGCCCTTATTCTGTTTCCTTACATAGATGAAAACTGTTATATAGGTTTACCATGGTTCAACTGAAATACTTAATGTAAAAACACGGTCAAACAACAATACAAGGGGAACTACTGGAGCGAACGTCAGATATCTTTTGTGTAAGACCACCTGACGTTTGCAGTTGGAATGGGAGTTTTGGCAGGGAAGCTGAAACAAAGACGGCAACCCGACCGCAAACCTAAATTTGTATTCGAGTTGTCCGGTTGGGGACAAAGGAACAATGCACGACCCGGATATTTGAGGGAAAGTAAGCAAGCAGGGTTTTTTGGTACAACTATAAATGCTAAGATCGTGTTAATTGGGTGTTTGGTGTTAGTATTGAAATAATCCTGTACTGAAAATTGTTGTGTGACGTGAATGACACTGTATTGAACTATTCTATTTTGGAGTTTGTACTCGTATTATACTAGTAAACCTGCCCTCGCTTCGCGTCGGGGCACCAGTCCCTTCAAAAATCTCTTTAAACTTTAACAAATTATGTTATTCCGATGTCTAAGCTATGAGTATACTACTGCAAAGGTTAATGAAAATCCGTTCAGTAGTTTTTGAGTGAAAGAGTAACAAACCCACACATACATTCACACACACACACATCCTTATAAATTAGTAGGATTCTAGTCATCTAAATCTAGACTAGAAATTGAGTTTTGTTCTGAGTTTTCTGGGCAACGGGAGGATGGTGCTGTATACTCTTTTTCTACCTTAATTAAAATAATGTTAGTATACCTATCATCATACATTTAATAAAAGTACCTACTGATCGATAGCTGTACTAAGAACATATTCAGAGTGATAGTCATTATCGCAACTCAAAATACATGCATTTTTACGTTCAGGGGCCGTATTATGAACTCTTAATTCCAGACAGTTTACGTTCACAACGTGTGGGTGACAGAGACAGCACCTTACAGGTAATAAGGCGATGTCTCTATCACCCGCACGTTGTGAGCAAGAACTGTCTGGAATTAAGAGTTCATAATAAGGGGGCAGGTCTCTTTTTATAATATCAGGGGTACATCCTTAACGATGGCCTAGTGTAGATTGGTGGACTTCATACACCTTTGAAAACATGTACTATTGGTAATTAAAGTTTGTCTTGTTACGTAATGTTATAGTGTTTTGATTTTACTAAAGACGTATTTATATTATGATTTAGGCATATACAAATTCAAAATATGAATTTAACCACGCGACAAGTAAAATATACCTACATCGGTTTACTTAATATTTCTGTGTACGGTACATTATAAATAGGTATATTTCAGTGTTATAATTTATGCTAAATTGAGTACAAATTAGCGGCTCTAGGAATTATTGGAATAACTCGAATATCAATAGACACAGCAGCAAAATTGGGTAGTTATGATATGAATGGCAAAATAATATTGCCAATTATTATGAGCTTAATGTAATTACCAAATAATCAATATTCACCTTAAACACCTTAGCTACCTGAAACTAGGATGGACCCATGTTCATATAAGCAGTAAAAAACAAATCTATCAAAAGTTGAAGAAGACGATGAAAGTGAAATCCCTAGTGGTGAATCCCGGTGGTTATTGTAGACTCTTAGAAACAATAACCAATAAGTAGGTAAATATAACTAAAAACTCTGTATCTTATTTATAAGTAACTAGAGTATATAATTGTTTTGAATTATACTTCACTTTTAAAGTAGGGCCATTTTAATAGGTGACATTTGACAACTATTTGTCTTTGCTTCATAGTGGGTATAACCTGCTGAAAAACATCGATTAAATTTAATTAATCGATAAGGATTTCAAACTAAAATGGCCCTACTATTGTACTACCTTTGTATTTCAAACTCAGCTCAGTCCTCTAACGAATGAATGTTCTCACACCGTCTGTTAAACGAACGAGTCATCCTAGTCCCGATATGAGTCAGTCACAGTTGTACTAGGCGGCAGTGGAAAAGTAATCGAAAAGTGTTTGAAAAAAGTTCGAGTAAAATTAATTTCATTTTCATTTTAATTATTGCAGCATGCTCGTTTGTTACCTTAATTCCATAAAAAATACAGGACCCAATCTAGAATCGTACACAGAGTTTTTGCAGGATTAAAACCATAGTACGTGCCATGTAGTGTAAGACGTGAAACATTCAAGTTAAATACAGAAAATGAAAAGCTTTGTCAACAGCAGAATAAAATTTTTTTACTTCATTAACAAAGTCGCTTATGCTCCATTTTGTTCCGCTCTTTAAGTATGTGTAGTGTTTAGATTGCGTTAGCCTGCTCCTAGGGAAGCTTTGGCATACTGTAACGGTGTTCGATGAGATTTAAGTCTCAATAATCTTTTATGTAACTTCACCGCTTGTTGTGCAGCTAAGAAAACAGTAGCAAAAAACGTTAAGTAGAACCAAAGGTAACATACCCCTGATATATAAAGAGTGTCTTAATAATATAAAAAGAGAAATTACTTAATTACTGACTGACATACTCGTATGAACTCAAAAACATTTTGGCTAAAAATTTTAGTAGGTATTTAAAACTAGAAATTTTGTACCATGCTAAGGGAATTACACTGGGGGTGAGCACTTACAAAGATAATTATTTATATTTAAGTATTAAGTCTACCTATTAATACTACACGACCAGATTTTCCTTCAAATTTACTTATATGGAACGGCACTGTATTTAAAATTCCTTAGCTACCTATCGTATATTCCTATAAGCAATAACTTTGAAGAAACTTAGATATAACATGTAGGTACTACGTAATAATTATGCATTTTGACAAAATATATTTAAGAATCAAACAGCAAGCTCTTTCACACAAGAAACATATACATTTCCATATCATTAACACAACATTACTAATATTCAAACGACGAAGTGTATGACACATCTATAATTTAAACAGTCTCGCCTTATTTCTTGACAGTTGACGGTCGTAGCCATAATGTAGGCGCCGATAAATTAAGCGGTTTAGCATCTGACGTGTGCTCCCTAAGGATTTAATTAATTTTGTATTAGTCACTAGTAACCCCACCTCCCTTTGGCATGCCTATACGTCAGTACTGTTTACAATACTGCATCATCATTGCAATTCAATACTGTGTCATTTGTGAGGACATAGTCCGTCATGCTGTTGAAGTGCAGATTGGCAGGCTTCACTCACTTTCGAGGAAATTAAGGATAACTCTTGGATGAGCAAGTGTGCTGAAAAATATTTACGTTTAGGATCAATCTCTGATTTATATCGGTCACGTAGCGCTAGAACTGTTACAGCCACGTTGACAATAAAAGTTTCTAAATCTCTCTCAATAATTATTAATTTTGAGTTTGTGTGTTAACAGTATTAACGTCACGTCAACACGCTCAAAGCATGCGTATTATCTGTGTTACGACACACTACACGTGTCGACATGCGACACACAGTCGAATTTCCGTAGGCTTATGAGAAACTAGCTTCCGCCCGCAGGCTTCTCCCGCGTGGAATTCGTTTAAACGTCGCCCCCCTATTTCACCCCCTTCGGGGTAGAATTTTCAAAAATCCTCTCTTAGTGCTCCCCTACATTCCCCAATGAACATATGTATATGCCGAATTTCTGCTTCCTCCGTTCAGTAGTTTCGGCTGTGCGTTGTTTGTCAGTCAATCACTCGGTAACGCAAGAGTTTTATATAATATAGATAGATAGAATTACTTTGTCTATATTTTATTTGCGATAAACTTAATAAACTCGATCAACGAATGCAGTCTTCATGCGGTCCAACTATGGCGAACGCTAATTTCGTACAGAAACCGCAGCCGTTCGAGTAGCAACCGCTTGAACCTCTCGATACAGACCACTCAAAGTCGTCTGTGTATGTTGGTAGGTATTTATATGGTCCGCTAAATACAAATGTATTTTTAAGCAGCGAGGATGCCTTGCATTGCACCAATGGCAAGAACAGCACTAAAAAGAAGTCATAGCGACCAGACATGAGATCCGAAAACAAACTTTTATCTTTGTAGGCAGGATCAATACCAATGAGGCTATGGGGTCGTTGGTCGGGGGAAAAATAAGATATTGGTAGCGATATCTATCATACTTACCTGGTAAGACATATAATAAGGTCAGATTTTTTATCAGTCGTGACGCTAGTTGGATTTAGCTATTTATGGACAATTTATTATTGAGTGGGTAAGCCACCCGATGCTTACTAATCATCGTCACTTATGTACGTCAGTAACACTAAAGGCCAAAAAAGACGAAAGAAAGAGAAGAAAATGCTATATGAATATACTAGGAAAGTTAAAAACCCACTTTATACAGTGAAGGACTTCCATGAATGTAAATAATAAATTGTCACTATTTAAGAGTATATTCAAATATGTTGAACAAGTTTCGTATACTATAGAGTAAATTCCGTCCTAAAAAGTTATGTGCAAATAGCATGATAATGATGGCTATTCCGCTCAAGCGCAAAGCGTAGAATGTCGTCTAGGTACGGGATACTTAAGCCGACATACATTATCCCAGCACTTAATAGGAGCAGTCGGTAAACATGTTATATACAGAGTAGTAATGAAATTGCGGTGTGAAGAATACTTTATTAATCCATTTTTGTTTCGTATGTATAGAGTAAAAGCAAACGGCGAAATGAATGCCTAAAAATATTAAATGGCTAGCTTCTGTTTGTGAAATTTGTTTATATCGCGAATCGAGGAAGGCGGGGATAAATTGTTGAAATCGGTTAAGTGGCTTAGATTTTTCATACAAATTTCCATCCCCTTTTTCAACCCTTTAGGGGTTGATTTTGGAAAAATGTGTGACCCTGGATAGAAAAATTATTACCTTATAGTCAACCTCAAATATTTAGTAGTAATATACATAGAAGTATAATATTACGAGTAAAAATCAGAAACAGAAATTATAATGCAAGGCATAAAAGGCAAAGAAAGTAATACATCAGTCGTAAATAAATGTACATATAATATTTATGAATAACCGGTTTTTGCTCAAAGCTTCGTCCGCCTGGTAGTCGGAAAACGACAAAATACCGGTAAAATTATCCCAAGGGAATATGTTCTGAGTACGTAACGGGGTAAAAATAAAAACCATCCTATCTTTCCGGGTTTCTATCTTCATACCAAATAACATCGTTATCCGTTCAGCTGTTTTAGCTTGAGAGGTAGCAAATCAGAGAGACAGGCAGGCTTTAAATGTTGTTTTTCCTTCTTTCTTAGTCGAAAACGCATTGGTGATTTCTTTAGTATTAGCGTGACAAAAACTACTTGCCAAAAGAATATTATTATAGATAGTATAGAACATACATACATACTAGAAAACATATTACCCTCTAGTGCGTCGCTTAGTCGGATAATAAGTAACAAGGTTTTTAAATAATTTAATTTTCTTGTTTTAGTGCCATATTGTACCCTCTTTTCGAAGTTGATACAAGAGTTTTATACCCTTTTCATATATTTGTAATGCCTAATATTATAGGTCCATTATCTAGGATACTTTGTGATCCGGAAAATGGATCTATTCCCAGGAGATTAGAGACAAATTTTAGTATGGAAATTTTGTTCGGGATCGTAAATAAAGTTTTTGGTGTATTTGAAACATTTACGAAAAATGTTAACAGTTTTAATTTGTTGAAAACCGAAGTGACATTAACATCAAAATAACATTAAAGGAATATTCAAATGGTCTGCGAAAGTTATTGAAAAACAAATTTTTAATATTTTCTATATTATTACAGGTGGTTGAACGAAAATTAAGATTTACTTTACATAATTATTGTGATAAAATTGACTTATGACTTTTTTGGTGCAGGCACTATTTGTTAACCTAAAGGTGCGTTTAGATAGTACGGGCAAATGCAAGCTGTCTTTACAGCGCTGCTCGGCGTGGTTCGACAACAGTCACTCGAGTATCAGTTTTTTAACGTATTCATTATTATAAAGAACTCTTCCGTTACTAAGTAAATGACTGGTAGACAACGCAGAGTTGAAACTACTGATCGCAAGAAGCTGAAAGGTATGTATGTTTCTTTTGTCGTCAGGGCTCGGGGGTTAAAAATAACCATTGAATTTCTTACAATAAAAATAGTAAAAGGAAACGGGATTCCAAACCATTAATTCGCAAAAAAGAATAGAAGCAGATTCAAAGTCCGACAAAAGTATTTAAAAGGAAATCTTAATAAGAAAAAAACGTATATAACAGTATAGCCAACAGGTTTCGCAAACGTTACGCTGATTGAGACTGCCCCGAACCGAGCAATGAGATAAAAGTAAATTTGGCTCAAGAAAACGGATCAGTAACAAAGTCCTGTTAATCCGATATTATTCATGGAGAGACAAAGAGATATTTCACTTTGACGTTTGAAAAGATTTCGAACAAAAGCCCTGCGTAATAAGTTCTGCAATACCGTGATATTTTTAGATTATTTGCGTCTTAATTGGATTCCGATGCGTGGTGGACGCGTCTTTCACAATACTGCTTTTGACATTTGTTATTACAAAATTAAAGTCAATCTCCCGAGATGTTTAAGTAGGTCTAAGTATACCTACTTAGTCTTATTCGAAAACACGTTTTTTACGTAAATAAATAGAATGTTTAAAACAAACGACTTCAATATTGACAAGTAAAAGAACGAAAACGTTATCAGCAGGGCAGGAAAAAGAAAAGAAAGGATGAAAAATATTTAAAAGAAAGAGAAGGGGAAAAAATTACTGGCCCTTAAGTCCCTAGACAGTTCATAACTACCTAGGTTCTTGTTTCGCACCTCACTCAAGCAAGAGGATAGTAGTTAGACAACCAAATTAAAAATCTTAACATCGACCAAAGTTTATGTGTTTATAAATGATTATATTCAAAGAGAATATACTTAAAACAGTAAAAATATTTTTAAATAACAGGTTACCAGCTACTAGTAATACAATGAACAAAAAGATATGGTGTGGACAAATGGGCGTATTATTTTCTTCCAGACAAGCATAGTCTTCTGGAGTTTTGCATAGAATGTTACTATTCAACTGAATCTGGCACTCGTCATTTTCTCGCCAGACCTATTACCTCGAAGTCTTAGTGTGATAAATAGTAATAAACGCTTTAAGATTATTAAACGTAGACGCTAAAAGTTCTAACCGTGGATATTACGTTAAATATCTAACATTTATTTCGGTGAGTGGTCGTATTTCCTTAAAACGTTAGCCAGCCCGCGTCGGCTCAAAGCCTCGTCACTGAATAATATATTGCGATTAGGATACGTTTAGTTGCTGGGTACTCACTTTATTTACCACAGTCTGTACTGAGAGACATCTTCTCTTTATGTAATACTTATGGTGATGGGAAGGGGACTAAACTAGTTGAGTTATATACTGGTGAGTCGTACATATCTAATATATAAATATAGCCTAGTAAGTATGCTTCTAATATATTTGAGTGTGAAGTGTTATTATATTGAAGATAAAGTATGTTTTGTAAATTTTCTCAAATGCTAGTTGAAAAATTCTATCACTATTAATTGTACTGGTGAATCCGAAATAAATTTCTAATATTTTTTTTTTATAGCCTGAAGGGCTGATGCAAAAGCAGACTAGCCACCTGATGGTAAGTGGTCATCGTCGCCTATAGACACGAGCAAACGAGCTCTTTTTACACCTTTCTTGAAGAACC
>DWJQ01002115.1:0-10033 GCA_018248915.1 Hesperia meskei straton | reverse complement strand
GCTTGGAGGACTCCGGTTGTGTTCCTTTTGGAGATCCCGGAGTTCTCCACAAGCGCTGAGGAAGGCCACCGGGGGGTAAAAATCCCACATCACCCTGGGTCGCTCCCACGGCACCGGGTACCCTTTGAAGGTTTCCCCCTCGTCAACAAAAAAAAAACAAAAAGGTAAACCATCCACAAAGTTGGTACACGTTCTTCTTAATGTAGTAATAAAAAATAATTCATTGTTTCACCATCCTTAATACGATGTAGATTAAAAAAGAATATTGTAATAAAATTTGTATTGCCTCCATATTCGATATCGGAAAACACATTTTCCTTTGTGCTACCCATTTTTCCTACGCGCCGTGTTTGTTCGAAATACAAATTTGCATATCCATCTATACTTAATCTATTATCGCAGGGGATTATCATAATAATACCAATAAGAAATAACACGAGGCATATTTAATTAGTAATACTAATATAAGTCGGAAATTGAATACAAATCCTCTTACATGAGATAATCTGCTGCAAAGCCGCAATACCTAAAGCCTAATGGAAGCTAAAACAAATGGTTTGTTTTTTTAAAAGCTTCGACCTGACGTGGCAGAGTTACAGAGCAAATACAATTTTGTTTGTATTTACACTCCGTACCGTTTGTAAATTAGGTTAATGGACGAATTGCGATCCTGCCAATCAACGCCGTAATGATTAATTTTAATAAAATTTCCTAATCAACGTCCATTACATTTCTATGGTGACGTCAAAGGGAGGGTTATGTATTCTGGCCACTTTGATGTTTTAAATATCTAAATCGAGCGTCGCCCTACAATGAAAACAAAAAAACAAGGCAAGAATATCAAGCATGTGTGCGTGCAGGCGATGTTTTTCACGTTCGTTTATTGTCTACGTGTGCGTAATGATATAATAATTGTGGCTAACAATTAGCCACAATTTTTTGACACGTTTGCGCGGATTTGATGTTCCAACTAGATATTTAAAACATCAAAGCCTGGCCATTTGTATTTATGTTTTTCTACGCGTAGCCCGGCGGGTAGCGTTAATCTAAATGGTCATGTGAGTTAAGCAACAGCGGACGAGATAAATAGTTGGATAGGGAATTGCTTATGACAAAAATTTCTTGAGCGATTTAGTGCTTCGAAAGGATTAAAGCCGTCCATCCTGATTATCTGCTTATTAAAAGTAATATCACACAAAATTCAAAATGGCAGCCTGTAGAAGATACACCTAAAGTCATTAATCAGAAGAATGAAAAGGTGCCTAAAGATATTATAATTAAGATAAGGCTTAATAAACTTAATTTTCAGGTCGTCTGACTTTAGTAAGTATTGAAATATGAACGCAGTCCATGCATGTTGAATGTTGCCTACCTATGAACGCATCCTTAATGTATTAATCTATGTTCTATGCTCATGATTTTTTTTTTTGTAAGCTCTTTCTTCCGCTGCTCCGTCGCCATTAAATGTCGCACGTAATTTCACGCTCCGCTTTTTATTTCACAATTTCCTTAGCTAGACTAATCAGATTGTCCACAATACCTCAAGTATTTTCATCAGGTTATGGGCCCAGACGCCTGGTTAGTGTAGAATAGGGAAAGTTTTAGTTAATACGCGAAAAGTAATTTGCGGTTATAAAGATAACCTCAATCCGGCTCGGTCGCATATTAATATTCTTTTCAGCATTACTTTCAGAACGCTTACGTTGCGTAAAAGTACTTATTTTTCACGATGGCATCAACTGGTAATTTAATTAACATCGAAAAACTAAAAGGACGTGACAACTATGCCACGTGGAGTTTCGCTGTGAAGACGTACCTCGAACACGAGGATCTTTGGAAATGCGTGGAAGGCGACGAATTTACTAAAGGCGAAGATACGAAAGCCAGGACAAAAATTGTACTGTTGGTGGATCCGTTAAATTATATCCACATACAAGAAGCAAAGTCATCCAAAGAAGCATGGAATAATTTACGTAAGGCTTTTGATGACTCCGGCTTGACAAGGAAGGTAGGTTTACTACGAGAATTAATTACTACAGACTTAGATAGCTGTGGCAGCGTAGAAAACTACGTAAATAAAGTAATTACTTGCGCACACAAGCTCAGAAATATAGGTTTTCAGGTTGATGATGAGTGGCTCGGTACACTCCTTCTTGCCGGGCTACCTGAATCATATAAACCTATGATTATGGCTATGGAAAGCTCAGGTGTGACGATAAGTACCGATTTAGTTAAAACAAAAATCCTTCAGGATGTGAAAAATGAGAATGACTCCGGTGCTTTTTATTCTAATTTCCACAAAAATAATGCAAAGGCAAGTAAGCCTTCAGGCAAGGGCCCTAGGTGTTACAAGTGCAACAGACATGGTCATTTAGCAAAGTTTTGTCGTTCAAATAAAGGCTCAAGTCAAAATACTAACTCAAGTAAAGCCGATGGGACCTCTAGTTTTGTGGCTGCATTTCCTGTTTCTCCCACACTGGATAAGAGATGTTGGTACCTTGACTCGGGGGCTGCGATGCACATGACTAATAATAAGGATTGGATCTATGACTTTGAACCTTCTTCCATTAACAATATTACTGTTGCAGATAATAAATTGTTACCTGTGAGGGGCTGCGGCAAAGTAAATATAAAAAGCTATGACGGAGCGAGATTAATTGGCACGGTGCAGGTAAAAAATGTTTTGTATGTCCCAGATTTAGCTGTAAACTTGCTGTCAATACATCAAATTACCAAGAATAACTGTCAAGTAAAATTTGATGAAAATAGTTGCAAAATATATCACAACTCAAGATTAGTTATGGCAGGATATTTACAAAACAATTTATATGTAATAAATAATGAAACATATGCATTATTATCCTCAGCGCACCTATGGCATCGAAGGATGGGACATTTGAATTACCAAAGCTTACAAAAACTCAGTGAATCTGCAGATGGAATAGATCTGAAAATAAATGAAGAGAGAAATGTAACATGTAATGCATGTTTGCAAGGCAAACAAACGAGGCAGCCATTCAAGAATGTTGGCACAAGGGCTTCAGGACTCCTCGAGATAATACATTCAGATGTATGCGGTCCGATGGAAGAAAAGTCCATAGGAGGTGCTAAATATTATGTAACATTTCTTGATGACTATTCCAGAAAGGTATTTGTTTATTTTATGCATTCTAAGTCTCAAGTACTTGACTATTTTAAAGAATTTAAGAAACTTGCTGAGAATCAGCTACAAAGAAAAATTAAAATACTTCGTTGTGATAATGGCAAGGAATATGCCAATGAAGCATTTGATAAATTTTGCAAACAGTCTGGTATTCAACGGCAGTTCACTATACCATACTCTCCGGAGCAAAATGGAATGAGTGAGCGAATGAACAGGACACTTGTTGAACGTGCCAAATGTATGCTGAATGATGCTCAACTGCCAAAGAAGTTCTGGGCAGAGGCAGTCTCCACAGCTGCATATGTGATAAATCGCTCCCCGACCAAATCCATAAGTTATAAAACTCCTGAAGAAGTGTGGACAGGTGTGAAACCTAACCTACAACATATGAAAATTTTTGGTTGCCCAGCCATGATGCATATACCAAAAGAGAAGCGGCTGAAATGGGATAGTAAATCCAAAGAACTAATTTTTGTTGGTTATTGCCCCGAGTCTAAAGGATACCGACTATATGATAAAAAAGAAGGAAAAATTATTAGAAGCAGAGATGTTGTATTTTTAGAAGAAAATCTAAGCAAAAATTTTTCTCTGGTGCCACTTACAGATTCATCCTATGAAGAAAATAATGAATGTAAAAATGAATCTATTGTTAGTGAAGCAAGTTCATATGAAAGTGTTAGCACAGTCAAGGAAAATGATAGCTCACATTTAGAAGATGATATTAATGACGAAGAGTACATACCTGAACGTAATGTCAAATTGAGCCCACAGCCTTCTTCAGCTCCAAACCTAAGACCTAGAAAGAATAGAATAATGCCTACCTACCTTTGTCAAAATATGCCGAGGAATGATACATTACTGCCAGATCCTCAAAGTGTAAGGCAAGCACTAGACAGTGAGAATTCACAAGAGTGGAGAAAAGCAATGGACTGTGAGTACAATTCATTAATTGAGAATAATACTTGGACCCTCTGTGAGCTACCACCTGGTAAGAAAGCAATTCCATGCAAGTGGGTTTTTAAAACCAAGTTAGATGTCAATGGAAACATTGCTAAATATAAGGCAAGGCTGGTCATCAAGGGATATGAGCAGATTTATGGTATTGATTACACTGATGTATATGCCCCTGTTGTGCGTCTTACCTCTATCAGATACCTTATTGGTATGGCAGCCAAACATCAGTTACAGATTGAACAGCTGGACGCTATCACAGCCTTCCTACAAGGTGATATAGATGTGGAGTTGTATATGACACAACCACCACTCTATGAAGTTTCAGGAAACCAAGTCTGCAAGCTTAATAAAAGTATATATGGTCTAAAACAGGCAAGCAGGACATGGAATCAAAAACTAGACAATTATTTATTTGAAATTGGATTTCACAAGTCAAAATTGGATCCATGTGTGTATTATATACACAGTGAAGCTTATATAATGTATTTAACTCTGTATGTGGATGATTTGCTTTTATTTTATAACAGTACAGAATTTGCAAACAATATTAAAAGCAAATTAATACTAAAGTTTAATATGAAGAACTTGGGAAAAGCTAATTATTATGTTGGTCTAAGGATTACATATGATAAAGAAAAAGGAATTTATATAGATCAAACAAAGTACATAGAGTCTGTATTACAAAGATTCAAAATGGAGAACTGTAAACCTATGGGTACACCGATGGAAATTAATTTGAAGTTTTCAAAGTCATCAGATGATAATATATTAAATGAAATACCATATCAAGAGGCAATAGGTTGTCTGTTATATATTTCACAGGGTACACGTCCAGATATCTGCTATGCTGTTAATACACTGAGCCGTTATAATAAAATCCCAACTTTGGAACACTGGACAGCAGTTAAGAGAATTCTCCGTTACCTACAGGGTACTAAGGATCTTAAGATACTGTATAAAAACAATATAAGTCAAGAAATTACAGGCTACAGTGACTCTGACTGGGCATCCTGCACTGAAGATAGGAGATCTTGTACAGGATATGTTTTCATGTTCCAAGATGGGGCAATATCATGGAACTCAAAGAGACAACAAACTATTGCACTGTCAACAACTGAGGCAGAATACATGGCAGTCTCAGCAGCCACTCAAGAGGCTCTATGGCTGAGACAATTACAGTGTGAATTGTGGCCTTCAACTAAGGCTACCAGTATTACTTTGTATTGTGATAATCAAAGTGCCATTAAACTTTCAGGTAATTCTGCATATCATTCCAGAAGCAAGCACATTGATGTACGTCACCACTACATTCGTGACAAGTTGAAGTCTGGTGACATCCGCATTGAATACATTGCAACCAGTATGATGCTCGCCGATTGCCTGACCAAAGCCCTAGCAAAGCCGAAGCATCAGCAGTTCCTGATTGGCATGGGTCTGCATTCAAGGGAGGATATTGAAATATGAACGCAGTCCATGCATGTTGAATGTTGCCTACCTATGAACGCATCCTTAATGTATTAATCTATGTTCTATGCTCATGATTTTTTTTTTTGTAAGCTCTTTCTTCCGCTGCTCCGTCGCCATTAAATGTCGCACGTAATTTCACGCTCCGCTTTTTATTTCACAATTTCCTTAGCTAGACTAATCAGATTGTCCACAATACCTCAAGTATTTTCATCAATTTTAGAGCAATAAAATGAAAATCGCGTTTTTGCAGTTTCGATGATGTACGTTGCGAGGGTCGAAATACGTTTTTCCACAAATCCCGCCTTGTATCATCATGTCTCAGCATAGTAAGCCTTTGCGACTACGAGTGTCTATTGGCGAAAAATAATATCCACCATTACTAAATTCGTATGTTCGGTTGTAAGCTGTTTTACACAAAATATTCAACGCAAATAATTTAAATTACAGAAATACATTTTAAAAGAAATCATTCTTACCAAGTACTGTGAACAAGGGGCAGTTGAAACACCTGAGCATCGTACGCATCGTAGTCAAAAATAGAATTGTGCATACAATCATCATCCTTCAACAGCTTTCCTCTGCTCTCATCCTCATACATTTTTTTCAGAGGATCTTGACTTTTCCTCGGCGGTAATTTTATCCTCGGAATGAAATTCGAATATGCAACTTTCTTATTAGTAGAATAGAAGGACAAATTAATCCAATGAGGCATTGAATAGTCATCTATTGAGTTCACATTACTGTCCTTATTGTGGAACTTTAACAAAGGCACAGCGTGTAAAGGTTGTTCTCCAACACACACTAAGTCGCTGCCTACACCATTGTCTATGATCCTTTGCTTCGTTACATTGGTCAACTCTCTATCTACTTCGAACACACCTACACCCGGCGTGATGACCACGCTAAGTTGACCTGTGCGGTCAAAGCATCTGTCCAGGTAATGTTTTTCGAAAACTGTAAGTAGGCAAGATTTTAAAATGGTTAATATAGTGTTTGTGCAGCACAATAGTTTTTAAAGTAAACAAATTACTAATAAAGGGCAGCGAACAATAATGATAAAAAGCAAATAACTGTCCCTCCCAATAAATTATGCAACACTAAGATTCCCTGAATTGAGGGTGTCATTAACATACAAATCCACAGTATCTTTTCGCCATACCTGTTACAGAAATAGCTAATGTATTACAAAATTGGTCACTATGATTGCCATTACCATTTAAGCTCATATTGAGAACTTCTAGAAAATTTCCTTGGGCTGCCGTTGAATTGATTGCTGTAGGTATTTCTATGTTGGGCCTCTCATGGTATTGCAAAACAATTTTTTGGTAATCTGTAAACAGTCTTCTTAGTTGTAGGAGAACATTAGACCAATCTTCATACCTTTCGTTTTGGACAGCCACTCTAGAACAAAATATAATATAGTATGGATTAATAGAGTATTAATTAATTAATATTATTATTATTGTAATACTCTATTTCTTTCTAACTTTCGATCCCCTTAAGACCGAACCAAGTCGTCGTCGAATAGGTGGGATGAAAACTTATTTATTATTGGACTTATTTATTAGACTTATTTTATTGCCCTTATTACTGGATCTTTTTCTAGGGACTAATTAAAACAATAATAGGTATGTACCTACTTTAATTAATACAATGTCACAAATTAACTTTGAATTATTGTTGATAGTGTATTATTGTGTTAAGTATTAAATATGCTAAGAAAAAAATATTCATGTTCAATACCTGTAGAAATCTTCATAAAATCTACCTCTATAATCTTTTTGTAGACATTCTTTCATGTGTTGTGGAAATTCTTCCAAAGATTTAGCTTTATAGAAGGTTCTTGAAAATAACACAATTGTTACTTCATGATTGCTTCCATTTTTCTGAAAAAAAGTACATAATCACAGTCTTTAAGTTGTAATTTGGGTTGTATAAACAATATGGCAGGAAAATGTTTTTGTAACCAAAAAATCATCCTTTTTAAGGTTGAGAAATAACGGCAGGAAAGGCTAAGGTTTATGATAATTAATTTGTTATTCATACCTTCCATTTTGCAAATAGATCCGCCAGAAAACCATTTACTGCCTTTTCAAAATATAAGTCACCATGTATATCAAAGTCCCACATTTCTGATGACATTTGAATAAACAAGTACACCATGGATGTTGAAGATCTGAACCTTTTTTTTGTTTCCTCTGTAATGACTCCGCACGCCACTCTGTCTCCTTGGGACCACATCTCGTATACTTGACATCTGATTGCTCCGCTGCAGTACTCTATTTTTTTGTTCAGATAAACACAAGTACTGACCTGCAAGTAAAATACATTAATGTTAATAGACACAATTAACAGACAGAATGTTGTGAGCTATTGGTCAATTACAAATATATTCAAACAAATGACAACCCATTGCCTAGTTGGTATGGACCCTGGTATTGTAATCATGTGAAGTGAGGGGTTTAGTATGAATCCTGACTGGTGCACATTTCTGTAGCCAATAAACATTAAGCCAATAAAGGCAAAACTGTTCCAGATCAAAAAACTTACGAGATGGTTTTTCAGACGCCACATTTCCGATCTCCCCATATACTGCTCCTTGAATGTGAGCTCCACAGAATCCAAGGCAACATCTGCCACATTGACCTTATTGACATACACATCAGCAAAGGTTCTTAGTTGAAATGTTGTGGCTATACTCTGCTCAACACTTATTGTATCTGAAATTGCAATGTTTATGTGTAAGTATGTATGTTGAAGCGCTCATAGCCCGGTGGCTTGCGTCGATCCTAAGCGATCGACAAAGTTAAGCAATAGCGGGCGCGGTCGGTAGTCAGATGGGTGACCGCTAGTGGCTAAAATTTCTTGAGCACTTCCGTGCTTCGGAGGGCATGTAAAGCCCTCAGTCCCAGTTGTTATCGATTGATTGCAGTCATTAAGCCACGTCGGAGGCCTTCGGGCAGCTTGAAAACTTTTGACACTGGGTTGGCCAGTAACCCCTCCACCAATCCGCATTGGAGCAGCGTGGTGGATTATGCTCTAGGCCTCCTCAGTAATGAGGAGAAACCCGTGCTCAGTAGTGGGCCATTAGTTGGTTGTAGCTAGCATGTATGTTCAGCAGTACTTGTAAGCTGAAATACTATTACTACTACTGTTTAGTCTATGGAATAGAAGCTTTCATATAATAATGAATTTTTGAATTTAGAGATTAAATTAAAACACAAAAGTGACTCTTGGCATAGACCATACACCTCTAACATTTTCCATTGTGGTCTGTGATGGTTAACCTAGGGTCAGCAGTTATTTTAAGAAACTTTCATACGGCTTTAGTTTTAATATTAATAAGACAGGCAGGATACACTTAAAATTGCCTACAAACAAGGACTAACTCTTCACTGTTTAACATTGACTATATGTATTGTTTTGCAAATATAATTCACATAGCATTATAAAAGTGTTTTAACAGTTAAAGATTTATTTTTTCAAAAGAATTTATAAATTCACTAATAGAGAAAACACAAAACAGGGTAATTAAAGTATTATTAGGAGTTATCAACATACAGGCCAGACATGCTACATTACAATACTGATTTATGGTTTAAGTAATTTTGTAAATAGATATTGTAGGTTTAAGTGTTTACTTTTTTAGTGAAATAACTTTGAGTTTACTTAAGGGGAGGGAACAAATACTTATGAATTCCTTAGCAATTACAGATTATGTTATAATAATCTGAGTGACTATTTACTAAAGATGGGACCACAATAATGGTACCATCACATTTTTAGTTATTAAATTTTACTGATATCATTAATCTTCAACCTAGTCTTGTAAGTACAAGAATATTTACAAATCTAATTAACAAATAAGTAATGTTTATGTTAGATTATTACTCACCTCTGCCTCGACCTGACACATCAACTTTGTTTACTTGTAACAATAATCTTGGATAGTCATTTTCTGGATGATAAATTTCAACTATGTCTTTTTCTTCTAAGCCTGGGTATTCCTTGAGGTTAATTATTAAGTCTGCAGCTATAATATGGATATAAATACAACACAAATAAACATGTCATTAGTATAATATTGGCCTGAAGATACGTGAAATGTACTTACTGCTAAAGCTCGACTGGTGAACAATCAATTTAAAGGATTTCATCTTGAAGACAGTGTGTGATTTTTACGATGACTTCTCACTTTTCATTATTATATTAAACCATTAAATTAATGCGAATCAAACTATTTTCAAGTCTAACACTATCCCACAATTTACATTGTGTTCAAGAAAAAAAATATAATTAGAAATACAAAAAAAACCAAACTTATTCAAATGACAAAAGTCACGACAATTGACTTGACAATCACTATCACTAATAGCGATGGTCGTTTTTATAAAAACGTTTTTGAGCAACGATGCCAGTACACGATGCCGGCATCCGATGCCGATATAT
>DWJQ01002114.1:0-10034 GCA_018248915.1 Hesperia meskei straton | reverse complement strand
CTAAATAGAAAACACCAACTTTCGATCGCCATAAGACCGAACCAAGTCGTCTTTTTCGAATAGGTGGGATGAAAAAGCAATTATTCTATACTTTTAATCGATCTACCCACTTTAATTTCGGTTCTTTCCTCGGCAGTATTTGTTTGAACACAATACTTCACCAAATTTTGGCAAAAAAGTTATATTTTGGTACAAAAACGCTATTTTGTCAAATTGTCACACTAATTTTCGTACATCGTCATTTACATATATAATAGTAACACAATCGTATTTGAAAGGGCGTATTTCAAAACGGATTAAACTCTTGAATGTTTCCAACGACGATTTGCAAACTGCGCGGCGTTTTTTCACACGAAATCTGTAATTTGGAACGTCCGCTGCGCTGCTATCGGCGGCCTTGCAATATTACAAAACTTACGAAAACATCGCTATTAAACCAACTCTTACTTTTATATCGGGCTAGATTAGAATAGATAATATAATAATAATATATTATTTGAAACGATTATAGAGATATTTTCTAAAGTAAGGAAAATTTTATCGTAGGTTCAGGTTGTCGGAAAAGGATCACTCTAAATTGAAATAAAAAATGTAATAAATATTTATGTATTAATCTGTTTATTGTTAATTCGTCATAGAATTTGGTGTATGTGTATTTAACTATAAATGTAATTATTTATCTATTCGGTAGTAGCTAGTAGATAAATAAGAATACCGGAAATGTAATACCGATTAATTAAACAATCTTTGAAGATACCTATCATCAAGTTAAAAGGTGGAGCCTACGATCTTAATCTGACAACAGTTTTGGCGCGAAATAATCTGACATTCGACTCGCCGCCATATTGCTTGGCGGCAATTTGCGTCTGACCTTGCTCCACATACGCACCGGTTTATTTCGCAATCCATTTGTGGGAAAATTCGCTCATCTATCGAATTATTTCTTGAAATAATATAGTTAATATAAAAATCTAATTGCCGTCATTAAGAATTTCAATAAAATTTTATGACTCTTATAAGTATTTTTACTTTGAGTTATTGCGCAGGGTTAATTCCTTCAATGGTAATTCTTGCTAAATATTGTGCTTACCTACGTAAAATAAGTAAGTAAGTATAGTTTCAAGAAAAAACAAATATAGATAAACTATAGAGAGTAGATGTACAGTTAGTTCTACAGCCTACAGCTACGGCTGAAGATTTTTGATTTACTTTAATTTATTTATTTATAATTAAATTCGAAAAAATCAAAGTATAAATAAATGAAAACAGAAATTATAATGGCGATTTTATCACTAAACAGCATTACCTATGTATTTTATGCGCAGAATTAAATAACCCAAAACTGCTACTTTTGTTATAGAAGACGTTTATTTGTACATAACTGCAACTAAAATAGGTAAACAGTGCTTAAATCCATAAACATACTTGAGTACTAAAATAACTTACATAGTCCTTCAGCTAAATTAAGCCCTGAAGGTAAAGTTCGTCCATTAACTGAAAATAGAATTAAAGAGCCTTGATTTGATGTTTGGAGTTCCTTTCATTGTTCCTAATAAATGCTATCATTGTTCCTGGGGTCATTGTCTGAGAACAACAAACTATTTTTTGCATCGAATTTGTATTTGCATACAAACGCGTGTATTTCTCAGCCGTGTATACCTATCGCTACTATATTACTTCAAATAATGCCGTAAATGCCCTTTATGTAGATAATTTTTGTCTTTTGACGATAAGCTTGTTTTTTTCTACTTAATTACCGACAAACAGGCAGACGAGTCATCGGATGCTAAGTTTTTTTAAAGGAATTAAATTTTTAAAGGAATGAGCATTCAGCACAACCCTTCCGGTGCCGCCCATGACAACTGTGACCGACCTTGAACAAGACTCAATTCATTGACTAGGATAAGGTTGAGTTTACCTTTCTAGAGTGGGACCTTATAACAAGTATTGGGTCCTTGTTAGAACCGAATCCAGTACGGTTACCCTTACAGTTCAAAATACACCAATTTATTAAGTTTAATACAATGCCAGGTGATAACAACATCACCACGTGAACTAAACTCAAATTACTTATACATTCTCCCGAACAGATTAAATGTTAGTGTAATGATACAGTTAACCTTACAATGCCGTTAAGAGACCTTCGTGAACTAGTTAAACATATTTCAATGTAAAATGCTAGGTTACGTTCTTATTGAATCTTATACTGTCGTTATATAGGTAAATAATAACAATTAGTAACTTATTTTGTACTCCTTTATGGTAATCATTTAAATATTTTAAAAAAAACCAATATCAATATCGAAAACTAGAGTGAACTTAAAAACTACTCGTCGGATGGCGAATTGAAATATGAAAAAGAATGATTAACTAAAACCTTTAAATATATCGATTCAGTTATTACAGCGTTATTTCGGGGATAAAAAAGTCAAACACAGATTGATTCTACCAGTGCGGAATTACTTCGGTTTAAGCGTTGCGGTTCACATAAATAAATGCAATAAACAACATTACACACATCTATAAGTGTTACTTAGTTGCAGTAAGTGATAGGGCACAAAACAGACACACACACCAAGACCGACAATCATTCCAATCATTAAAATTTCCGCTTCACTAGAAATCGAACTCAGGACCCATGGAACAGCGATCCTAACCATTGCACCATTCAGCACGTCACGTTATTTGTTTTAAGTCCAATTCAATAACCAGTTTGACTGCGTGCTAAGCTACAAATTCAGTAAAAATCCGGTCAAGATTTAGCAACGAGTACCATATCGGAGTTCCGTTGTTGCGTGTCGCACTAAAGTGGTAGATACTTGAACTAATGTTTCCTCACGATACCATTTCCTGTGGTGCGTGTCGGCAACGTAGACGCTGCTGTTACCATGCGTTCCGTTTAGCCACGGACAAGTTTATTAAATTTTATAAGGCCTAAACTGGGGCATTGTTCGTTATGAAAAATAGTATTAAAAATCAGAGCGTTTCTGTATTATAAGCCGAAGCCTTAGGTAAATTATTGTAATTGAATAATACAAAATCGTTACTTAATAATATCATGGATATTACAAAATTTCAGTTAAAACATTATTGTGAATATTTTTGGTTCTACCGCAATTTTAGGAAGGTGTCCTACATAGCCTCAGTAAAGCTTTATTGATCTACGGGTGAAACAAAAGCTTCACCTTCAGTGTTTACTGAAATTTCTCAATTATAATATAAAGAAAGACTTAGGGTCTTGAAATCATTAATAAATTGAGCCAGAACTGACTTCTGTAATGGGATTAACCTTTTAATTGTGCAACATTTTACAGTAGCCGGCAAGAAATAATGCACGTTGGTATTCAGAAAGAGATAATCGGTTAGTTCGGGCTTGTAGAGCGTTGTCCTTACACAGTCCTTACCGCTGACTTGTCACTTTTCTTTCGAATTCGGTAGAAGACAGTCGCGTTCACTCATAAATAAATATAAAGAGTTGTTAAAACCTCTAATGGAACATTATCATATTATGGAATTGGAATTACATTGGAATTATCATAATATTATGTACTTGATAGGGTGCTTTATCAGCTCTTGGTAGATATTGCACTTTTAGTGCAATGTGCGAGAGAGACAACGCTCAACATAGCCGTAATTAACCGATCATCTCTTTTTGGATACCGATGTGCATTATTTCACGCCGGATACTGTAAGTACAACTTTTAACATCGATGTGGTAACCCTACTCATAAACAACTTCACTATTTAGAACTAATGTCGTGACAAAACGAAAAATCGCGTTCGCATTTTATTGCTTAATTTTATTACTTTTTATGTTACACTAAGTAGTAAAGTTAGGTATTTTTCTAACAGAACTATTACTTAATACTTACAGAATGGTTATTTAAATGACTATCATAAACTCTAACTTAGTAATATCTGAGTATTACAATCATAAAGTTATTGTAATAGACTAAAGTTTATTGATGTTTAATAGACATTAAATATTGTAAGCTATATTACATAACACACACACACACACACACACACACATACCCCCACACAATACATATTAACATTGAAATATCATTTTCATCCTAACCATTCACAGCAACACCATTTTTGCCACGTTCATATTAACAATAGTGGTTTTGAATCTGATATTCAATATCACTTTCATCCTGATACTCCTACGCAACAAGTAACAACAGTTTCCCGCCGCCAAGACAACAAGACTAACTTTTGTTTGATCCTATTACTTTTAATATCTCGCATGATCATCGCATTACACACGTAATAAATTATATCACGCATGTCTAAAGGTGTGTACCTACATATACCTATACATGTAAATTATTATACGTTATTTTGGACCACGTCGGAATTACGTGGGGCCATAATACTTATTACTTGTTTTGTTAAATATTATGGTGGAGCGATATTCTTACTTGCTTTTTTTTTTAAATTTTTCGTGCCCGAAAAAGAAAAATTTTGAAAAGAGATAAAAGTTTAAGGCGGATAGATACAAAGATAGTGCCCGCCGCAAAAAAATTGTTTTCTCGTACTTCTAAGCCTCATAGCTTAGATTTAGATAATGCCTGGAAGCTTAAATTCTTAAATATAGTTACCAGACTAATAAATAATATACATAAAAATAAATGAATTAAATGACGAATACAACCAAAATAATTTTATTATGTGACTACACTTAAATTACGCATAATAAATATTGTTGCTGACTTGTCAAACATAATTTATTCTTGTCTTGTAGGCCGCAAAGACAAGCATGGATGATGCGAATACGCCTTTATAGAACAATAAACAATAGAAAGTAGTGATGTAAATGCCACCCTATATTTTGGCGCATCTACATCGGAAGGCATTGTATCCGCTGCCGAAATGTCACTTCAATTGATGTTCGCATCCGGCGCAATTTGTAATTGGATGTGTTAAGTAACATCTGCTATGGAACAATGAGTTATAATTTGTTACATTTTGGACATGTACATAAATAAAAACATGATACTAGAGCTAATAATTGTTTTAAGAGCAATTGTGTTTCGGATAGAAAGGTGTGGAACCGGTTTCACTACCGGCTTTTTAGAGACGACCATCTCAGTCCTCAGGGGTAGCAAGGCATCTGTGACCGAATTGGAATGAGACTCATACTAACAATTACTAACTGGACTATTACTAACATCAACTAACAGGACTGGCTATTATTATCTGTCCCTGTCCTCACTTATTAACTAACTAACCAACTAATATTCTAGCACCATCTACTAAATGGACTAATCATCCCAGTCCCGAAATTGAGTCTAGTTCTAAGTCGGTTACGACAGTTATCATGGGCGGCAGCGAAAGCGTGGTGCAGCCTCTTCTTTTGCTACATTAATTCCATCAAAAAACATGCTCCTTAAGAATAAAAACCAAGCATTGATCTTGATCTTCAAAAGTAACATCTAATATAATCTATACGGCGCCGGCGCAGTTGTTCTACATACATAACATCTTAAGTCAAAGTGGCACAGTCCATCAACTAGCCACTCTTAGTTTCGTTTCATTCCACTTTCGTTTTCACCACGTAACTCTGATGTCATGAGCGATAATTGTACTATGGGAACTGGGTTTTTATATCGTCTAACATAATAGGTACCTACAATTATTTTAAACGTATAATATGTGCATTGTTTGAGCTCTTAAATTGTTTTAAAACAAAATTAAAACAGTCTGAAAGTTTAAAGCGTTTCATTTTATGTAACACTTGGGTTGCTAGGATTGTCATATATTATATGCAAATGAAGCTAAGGCGAAAAAATTAGGACGTTTTCTTAAAAAATAATAGTATTTAGTTAAAAGAAAAATATACTCTGATCGAGGTTAACTTTGTTTTATTTTTTCAATTTGAAACTAAGCCATGAGAAATTCTATGACAAGACATTTTAGGATTGTCTATGTATACTGTCTATGTCTTATACGTAGATGATCTAGACATCACTAACCCCCCTGACTCTATAGAGAACCAATGTTTATCTATCACAAAAATGTCTCTCCCGGCCAGGAATTGAACCCAAGACCTCTGGCTGCGTAACTAGGTATCTCCACTAGGCTGCTTAGTTACTACCATTTACCATTGACTGATTGTAACGTTCTGCAAAAGTTTTATTATTTGGCTGAGTGGCGCAATGGTTAACATGTCAGATCGCGCTTCGTAAGGGTCCCAAGTTCAATTCCAAGCTAGTCGATAATTTTAATTTTTGTTCTTGGTCTGGGTGCGTATCCTTGCCTGGTGTGTTGCCTATTGCACCAACACCACAAGAGACCCTCATGTGGGGCTATAAACGTATAATAGTGTCTATATCATGGTCTACAAACTAGTTCCTAGGAAGTGACGTAGCGTTCCGGTGTTGCATAGACTACGGTTCGTACCTACAGTTCACAGTACATGTCTGGTGACTGTTATTTAATACCTGGGAACTTAGTTCACGAGCTTATTATCCGTAGCACAGGCTGTCGAGCCTTACTCAATTAATTTATTGACAGACTTCGATACCGATTTAGTGTTAACTTTGTCCACAGCGACGCTCACTTAGTAAATAGAAGTAGAGGGGAATGTATTGCTTTTTAAATATAAATTTAATTACGACCCGGATGGCGCAATAGTTAACACTACGGATCCCTGTTCCGAGGGTCCTGGGTTCGATTCCCAGCGAGGCGAAAATTTGAATGTTGAAATCGAATTGCTGTTCTCGGTCTGGGTGTGTGTCCTTGTCTTGTATGTTGTTCATGGCACCCACGACACAGGGAATCCTTGTGTGGATTCATGAGTGTGAAGCGTTATTAAATAAATTACCTAACAGTGGACTGCGAACACGCGCAATAAATTAATTTTCACCAGGGACCGGCATATTGGTTGGTAAGGTAGGTTAGTAGTATCATAGTGTTAGTGGCTTAACGATTACCTAATAAGTCTGGGGCCAATATGGCGATGACTTTCGCAGTGCGTAAATGCTTAACTAATATTTCCACTAGCGGTCACCCACCACGAAATCAATACCTAATAAATTAACATATGGTATAAAATTGTATTAAGATATCCCATTCATAATCTATGAGCATATATTCTGATAAACAGACCGACAAATCAAAAACTAATAATACCTTGAGTACAACTGCCAAACAAGTTACATCTTACAACAACGTAGCCAATTATTTACAACAATTAATTCTGACATTCAACTCTGCCGAGTTCAATCGCTGCATAAATCATGAATATTTATCAGGAAGAAGATAGCGTTAGAGCAAATTTAATGTTGAGGCCCGTCTGTTTGTTTGAACGCAACAAATTAATAATTTTGAGCGATAAATATTAAATTAATTGTTGTTGTTGTTAGTATGACCTATTAGGGGTATTAAACTGAGCGACTGATCTCTAAAAATCCAAGATAAAAATTCTAAGTAGGTACATAAATGCGTGTGTTGTAACTATTGTTGTTGCCTGTCTTAGGTTAGTTTGCGTTAGTCTAAGGTTCTTTGTCTTATTAATGTTTTAATTTAAATATTTGATAGGGGCTCTGCCATATTATTACATACCTATGGCAAAGCACCTATCTGATATGCTATGACCAAAAAATATTACTATGATTTCTTCTTAAAACCAATGTGTGTCATTGAGGAGGACGATTTTGTATTAGTGATCCATAAAATATTGTTTAATAACCCTTTTTAATTTTAACATACATATGTACCGCATATAGATAATATATGTGGTATGAACCTATATGTTATACATATAAAACTGTACTTAACAACAGGGAATCATTAAAGATTCTTCATCTGCCCTTAAGTCACATAACATTGCGAATATTAAACAACTAGCTTTTGCCCGCGGCTTCGCCCGCGTGGAATTTGTTTATATCGCGAACCGGGGAAGTGGGGAAGAAGGTACGTCATCAACTATCTTCCTGGGAAAATTCATCGAAATCGGTCAGGCGGTTTAGATTTTTCATACAAACTTTCATCCCCTATTTCAAGCCTTTAGGGGTTGATTTTTGAAAAAAAGTAGCCTATATGTGACTCTGGGTCTTCAACTATTTTCATTCTGAATTTCATCCAAATCGCACCGGTAGTTTAGCCGTGAAAACGTCACAGACAGACAGACAGACTTTCGCATTTATAATATTAGTATGGATTACACGTCAACTCCGTAAGTTAAGTGCAAGTAGTTCTAATTCAGCTAGCAACATTTGACCCATACTCACTAACTCAGAAGAATAGTTTAATTTATTGTGTCATAGTCATGATACAAAGACAAGAACACGAATACAGGAAAGAGCAGTATCGACTCCAGGACCATCGAACACATGGACAGATTGGAATGATACATAAACACGGGTCTCCAAATGAGGGTAAAAGCGTGTGAATTCGCCGCTAGAGCCGCTAGTGGAGAGTGAGGTCTGTCTGTCAATGTCACAAACTTATCTGACCCGGTAAGAGGGGTGCTACTTGTGCTCACCAGTTGGCGCCACAAGCGAGTGAGGTCCTGCTGTCAAAGCCCGCCCATACATAAACAGTGACAAGTTAGTGACATTCAGACAAGTGAGAAGTGACAGTGCCACAAACTTATCTGACACGGTGGCCAAAATTGGACCTAATACAAATGTTATACTGTTGTCAGACCAAGACTAAGACAGTAACGCCCCTCTTACCGGGACAGATAAGTTTGCGACACTGACAGATAGACCTCACTCTCCACTAGCGGCTCTAGCGGCGAATTCACACGCTTTTATCCTCATTGTCTGAATGTCACTTGTCACTGTTTATGTATGGGCGGGCTTTGACAGCTGGACTTCACTTGACAGTGGCGCCAACTGGTGAGCACATAAACGGCGACCCGCATTAACAAAGCAGGCAATGGAAGGAACTTTTTAAGACATTTTTATTATGTAACTATACCCATGTATCGGAAATTTATTGAAATTTTAGTAAGGATCTCGTATTTTTAACAATATACCAAATACTGGTAAAATTGTTTTTTAACATCGGTTCAGTAGTTTCTGTGCTTAACAAACAAATTTAATATCTATAGGATATTTAAAATTCTAAAAACTTTTTAAGAGCAGATCCATTTATGTGTTAGGTTAATAAACAGGATGATTTTTTATATCTTAATATAAAGGCATATTACGTGTTAGCACGGTGAGGACAACTTCTATGGCTTATCCGCGTTTCGAAAGTTTCATAACTTTCATTCCAGTCGGGTAATTTCTATGCTCCTGTACAAAATCCGGGTTTCTCTTTCTTATTCCGTAAGGGGATAATGTGATTCAGCGCAAACTCGTGAAACGTTCGCCAAGGATTCCGAGGTGTTTATTTCGATACAATCACGTGTTAAAGCGAAGATGTGTGGAAGTTTGGAAGAAAAGGTGAAACAAACAAGTAAGAATTACACACAAGTAATACCAATAAGTATATAAACACGATGTTGAGTTCTAGGAAACACTAATTCTGCCCGTGACTTTGTTCGTGCATAGTTTTGCACGCGTGAATCCCCGATCTCACGGGAACGCCGGGATAAAAAGTAGTCTATATGTCCACAACCTCCCCTATCTATCTGCGGTGAAAGTCCCATAAAAATTCAGCAGTATTTGAGATTATCGCGCACAAACGTACGATCAGTAACAGCTTTATTAAATGCATAAAATAGAATAAAATCTGCAATAGATATAGGTAGATGATATAATTATGTAGATTAACGATTTTCTTCATGTTTGAACAATTTGACACATACTGTGTACCAAATTGTGTCATAGATGCAAGTAACAAAAATACCTCTGGTGAGCATTCCCAGCCCGAGACAGCACGAGAATATACGATTGTATGTATGTAGCACACAAAGATGTATTAAATACCTAGATGGAATATCGAATCCGCGAAAACGTGTCAAAATGTTGTGGCCAACTGTTGGCCACAACTTTTATATCATTACGCACAGATTATGCACACATAGACAATAAATGAACGCGAAAAACATCGCCTACACGCACACATGCTTG
>DWJQ01002113.1:0-10035 GCA_018248915.1 Hesperia meskei straton | reverse complement strand
TTGTGCTCTTATATCGTCCTATATACATCACCTGGTGGTTCATATGACCCCCCCATTTTCGACATGGGCCTGTAGTCCAATATTAAAAGTGTAAGCTACTTTGTGTCGTTATCGAATTAATTTTAATTGGATTATTTACCTTGTGAAACCCGTCTTACCTTTTCAAAGCTCTAATTTATAAACTGATAATGTTCCTTCTAAGCCGTGTATTTGCGTAACAAAAATAATATTAGCTCGAACTAGTTGTTCATATTCGAAATAAAAACGTTGTTATGAAATTGTTTTATATCTTCAATAGTTTCAGGGAATAAAAACAACTGGAAAACTTTCCAATTTACTAACAGAATTTCAAACGCTTTATGTTTAACTATTGTCTGCGATGTGCGCTGAATAAACTTTTGACTGGCAAAATAACGAAAAATGGATAACAGATTTATAGGAATTAGCCTATCGGAACCAGTACAACGGCACAAAGCGAATGCTAACTTCTATTACACTATAAATGAAAACTATCCAAATTGTTTTGTACATTTAAACATTTTATACCTATAGATATATTCACGACATTAACTTTGAGGCATCCTTCAGCCTGGATGTTCGTTGTCGATCATTAATTCTAGAATGTAATAACAGGTCGACCAGAAGGATAATTGCCAATTGCAAAGTTATCAAATTTGCCAAAACTTCAGCAAAATCGATTGTATATTGAGTGTTCCCTTGATAAATGGATGCCTCTTGATAACGTAAAAATTTCCAAAACTTGTCTTGGCTATTATACAGGATACAAACGTCCAGTCGACTAGGTTAGCCAGGTGCGGATTGCTAGACTTCACACACCTTTCAGAAAATTATGAGAACTCTCGCATGTTTTCCACGACCGAAGCAAGTGATAATTTGTTGTATAATACGCATACCTACATTTTCTTTTAAGTAAGTATGTCCAGAATTCAAACGTCGAATCCACTTGCCTAAATTGTTCCTTTTAGTTTATATAATACTAGCTTCCGCCCGTAGAATTCGCCCACGTGGAATTCGTTTAAACTTCACCCCCCTATTTCACCCCTTTCGGGGTGGAATTTTTAAGAATCCTCTCTTAGTGCTCCCCTACACTCCCCAAGGAACATACATGGCAAATTTCAGCTTCTTCCGTTCAGTAGTTTCAGCTGTGCATTGTCTGTCAGTCAATCACCAGTAACGCAAGAGTTTTATATATTAAGATTATGACTATAGGTATATACCAATCAATAACCTAACCTTCAACAATATTTCTAAAAGTCTTCCGTTACTGAGTAACTGACTCCAACGCACAGCCGAAACTACTCAACGCTAGAAGCTGTTTCTCATCTTCATTCCTTAGGGAGTGTAAGGTAGAAGATTAATTGAGCATTTTTAAAAATTACCCCCAAAAGAATAAAAAGCGCATGAACTAAAACAAAAAATCCACACGGGTGAACCCAGGACAATTTACTATAAAATTTTATATTTATAAGTATTCATACTTTGACACTATATTGAACACTTTCCGTCGGTGAGAATTTAATTCATGTTATTAGTGTGACCGAGTCTGCTTCGTGGCCTACTTTTTATAATTCACTATCGAACGGTGACGCTTTGAAGCGTCTATTTTAGTTAATACTAAATGCCGTAACTATTTTTTAACCCTTGCTACTGTTTCGAGCCCAATTTGCCCCAGCATAAAGCTCAATCGATCGAGTCGTACTAAAATTTATAAATGGCGGAAAAGGTAACATCATATGTATTTTTATATTGTAAAGAAAAAAGTGCTCATAATTATACAAAGAGTACTTAACTTTTATGGAGCAGCGTATTAAAGTCCATAAAAAAAGAAAAACAATAAAATAAAAAACTAATGGTTTATTAAAATATGTTCTTAGGTAGCCTCTTAAATAATTTTGAATGAGAAAATAAACACTTAAAGCTTTATTTATTCGTCATCATCTTCATCTCGACCGTGGCCTGCTATTGAGCATGAGCCTCTTCTTGGAATGAGAAAATTAAGGCTATGTATATGAATTATAAAAAATGTAGAAATAGAAGTTTAAGCCTATAGAAGTTATTAAAAAGAAATTAATTTTTGGCATTGACCATTTAGAAGTAATATAAAATGATGCTTACACGTTCTGATGTAGGCTAAATGTCTTATCAGTGGTTGTAGCAACAACGCAACGGAGAGAATACAATGAGCGTAGGCATTTGTATTGCGAATGTGGTCGGGAGTGATGTTCGGACGCACCACAATAACCAACGCTCTACACGCCTGGAAGACAATTTTCCTATAATAAATAGTAAGTATACTAGTCTCCGCCTACGATTCGCCCGCGTGGATTTCGTTTAAACCTCATGACGTCTTTATTTGTTGATCGATTTAAATGAAAAGGAAGGTCCTGAAAACTGCATTCAAATCGGATGAGCCGTTTCTGAGATTACCGTACATAAACAGATAAATACACACAGAATTAAAAAGCATTGTTTTGGGTTCTCTTGCGTAGGTATACGAGTATAAAGGTCCACCATTATGAATTTTTAATATCTTTACCACGTATAGACTGATAACGCAATTCCACAAAACTAAATGAATCCCCTTTACAACCTACTGTTGCAATTGCAAGTAATATATTTACAGCCTGTGTAGTTAGGTAATTTAACATGCATTGTGTATAATTGTGGCAGCTATTCCACCGGGTGATTTTCTCTAGTCATTCGCGTTGTTAGCTGCACTTTTGTTCTGCAGAACCCACTAAAACGTTACCTAATGATGATGATTAGGATTATCATGATATATTGGAAACACATTTCATGACTGTTTGTGCGTCGTCGTTGGTTGCTTCCAAATAGCCAAAAATAATTCCGAGACAGACACACTCTACTATGCTAGACATATTATATTATGCTGATTAGTCTTCACACACCTTTGAGAGCGCGTTATGGAAAACTGTCGGATGAACAATATTTTTCACCACCGAAGCAAGTCATTGTATTGCCTAATACGCATAGTCGTATCCACATTAAACAATTAACACAAGGCACCAAATAGCAAATCCTTCCTTATAAACAAATAACATTATTTATGTTGTAACAAACCTTTACACGACAAATCTGACACGCTACGCCTACATGACGAATCTAGCAATTTAATCTGTATTCACTAACAACTTTTGCGCGGAGTGTCGCAAACACACCTCATTAGTAATATCAATATGCGTAGAGATGTAGAGTCGTAGAGTGTAGTGTTCCATCCATCCTAATGTTGGAGCTACGAGTAGGTTGCGGTGCGGATGCGTTCCGATAGTCATTTGGTGTGGTCGGTGAACGATGTTCGGTCGCCCAACAAGACCGCACCGCGCCTGTGAGCGCTGTCTGATGTCGGGCATTGGTCTATCGCTTAGCCAACTAAAACATCACTTTAGTGTGAATTTGAAACGACTTCAAAAAAAGAGGAGGTTATCAATTTGAATGGTTGTTTTTTGTATAAAGCTTTGTATATTCAAGTCAGTCCTGAAAGCTGAAAGAAAAATAAGATAGCATTATTAAGAGTATAACTTTGTACTTTTACCTTTCTTCGTGCCTGTTGACGTCATGTGGGAAGTACAAAGTTTAAGAAAACCTTTGGGTTTTACCTCCGCAACAAAACATAAATATCTAATCCGCGACCGTTCCATCTCTTCTTACTGAATCTCTTGATTCTTTTTGTTGATTGTAGCCGAAGAGTTACAATAAGCTAGATAGGTCCAGTGCAAAATTTTGAAGCGGTTAGTATTGGTGGCCAACCCAAAGATTTTTTTATGCCACTGGAAAGAAGACTTGCAACTATTTCCTAATGATTACAGCCAGGAAGGACAGCTTTACGTGCCTCTCAAGAATTTTTGCCCCTAGTATTGGTGACTACCGACCGCGCCAGATGTAAATTGCTAGACTACATACTACGAAGTTTTCTTACACGCGACGCAGAATTGTACGTCAGAAACTTATAATGCTTTGCTGAGAAGGAAGCAATTAATACATTAGTTTACTGAATGATTTTATGAACTAAGCACACAATTATTTTTTTAGTACTGAATAGGTATCTAGGCATATAGGAATAAAATCGAGCTACGTTAAACAAAAGTAGAGATCTCGTCTGGGCAATTTTTAAGTATATAAAACAATGTAGAAACGGTAAATATAATATATAAATAATTCTCGTGTTTATGTGCTCATCGTTATGTAAATTTACATAAACACAGCTGCACGTCGCGACCAGGATGTGGCAAACAGACACAAGGATGCGGTTCCAGAGACATTTGCGTGTGAATGCGGTTACTGTGCTATGTAAGTTGCACTCACCGCTGCCACACATTTAGCCTGCCTCAGTTTCTTGTCTAAATATAGAGATAAACGTTATGGTATTTATGTAGCTGTGCTGTTTGTGGGATATAACAGCTTGACGTATGACTGAAAGAACATTAAGTATTTAATAAATGTCTCTGAGCAGATATTAATAGTGAAACGCAGTATTAATAAAATTATGTTTGCTGTTTATGCATATTTTACTAGACTGGCCAGTAGGACAGACGAAACAAATGGCTTCTTATTAGGTGAGTTTTTCATTAAAACCCATTAGACCAACATAATATTACAATTGCCGCATTACAATAACAGTTAAATAAATAAATACATAATTAAATAAACAATTAACTATGTTACCTCTCAAGAACGACTTGACAGCCATTGCGACTTTTAAATATAATTAAACTGATCCGTTTTTACAGCTACAAAAGCGTGTATTTTCTAACAATAGTTATTTGCTTTATTACAAAGGCCACCCATGAGGAATAAAAAATTACTTGTTATGATTATTAGGGCTGTTCCGATACGTATAGTTTCATGAATATTATACTCGCTAATCGCTTTACAGTCCCATTAAACTATTTAGGTCGAGTTAATACACCCATAATGACTCATGCGATTGTAAAAATATAGTTTTATATCGCTTATAAAATTTAAAAGCTCTCGAGATTGCAAAACGAAATAAAAATTTCCTAAATTCTAAATCATGTCTATTAAAAGACCATTAACGTTTTAGCTTAACTTAGAATCGTATCAAAGTACCTGATGGAATCCAAGGTAACTTTCATATGATATAAGCTACAACACAATTAGGCACTCACACCTCTACTGTCATCACGTTATGTTTTAACAATAGAAAAATATCACAGCACAGACGATCAAATAATAGCAATTAACCATAACACCGTAATTAGCTTTCGAATATTCGCTATGAAAGTTTACAAAATACCTGAAAATAAAAAGCTCGTTGTTATACCCGCTAAAAGCTTCCTTACGTTGAGAGGTACTAATATTCCTAAATCCTTCTCCGGGAACGTTCGGTAATTCTCTGGTACAAAAAGTATCTGTTGCCAATGCGGTACAAGATTCATCTTTCAGTTCACATGTGCATAATAAATATTTTTGTAATTAACTATATCTAAAAGACAAAAGGTACAAGGATCGGCGCTCTTTGTGTAGAGTTTTGAGAAAGCAACGCTGGTAATAAATTAAATCAATGTCTAACCATATTTTGAAGTTAACTATATTAGTCGAAAATTAAGACTTACTAATATTTTAGTACTTACCTATTGGTAGTAGTATTAGTACCATCTTGTACCACGATTATTTACGTTTAACTCCGTAGCATTTTATTCATACACACTGGGTAGGTTATAACACTTATAACACATCCTAGTCTTATTTTAAGTCGATCACAGTAGTCATGGGCACGTGCCCTCGTGCACTCGATTGTTGCCTGAATCCATTTAAGCTAAATACTACGTGATATATTTTTTCCCCCACTCAAGATTCGCAGTTCTACATTATACCTAACACACACGAAGACCACTACTGTAAAGTGCCTACCGAAATAAATGTTAACGAAATCTCCCCCAAACTTTTGTAACTTATACCAATCACTGACAGTGTAGAGATTAGAGGGAAAATAATACTAGATACACGAACATAAGCCGAGCTTTCCACTACCGCTCGCTGGTAACATCTGTACACCTGTATTAAAGACAATGCACTTTTATTTCTTCCTCTTAACGAATATTGCGCCGGTTAAACGCAGGTGCAGTTGCTCTTAGCTCGTATTGTATCTAAGTGAGGGCATAAGTATCATTCTAAAATATTTTAATTCTAGTATTAGATTTTATATATGATACTCATTTTAATGAAGAGTTGTAAGAATTAATCATTGGGTAGATACATGCTTTAAATTGGCAACAACTTCAAACGAAAACATTGCTTGATCCACTAATTCCTTGATATCATACCATATCTATTGACGCACAAGAATAATCGTGTCCCTTTTATTTGGACGTCAGCATTAAACTGTCAGCCGTCAGCCGGGGCCCCTGTCATGAGGGTGGTATCTGCAGACATCTGACGTCACGTCATCGGGCCAATGTTTACAATGCGAGATAAGCATGACCAATCACTGGACTCCCTTCAGGAAATAACTACGATTTACGATTTGTGGATGTGACAAACTTTTCCTTCCTGCACAATACGTCACCAAGTTATGTTATGTTTTAAATTAACGACTACGTACAAAAAAGCATTATCTAAAGTGACTGGCATGAGTATTACGTGTAATTAAATGGCAAAATTATGTATTATGAGTCAATTTAATCTCTTTCAATATAAGCAAAGACACTTAGCTGGTTGAAGACTATAACAGTATTTTGACTCTGAATTAAATTTTTTGTTTATTTTATTATAGGTACTACTAATCCCTCCAAAATAATTAGAAAACGAGTATTTGTTAATACCATTTAATCGCTACCATGGTAACTGCTGTACGTAGGTATATTCTTTACAACGAACAACACAATCAACAATAACTTGCACCTGTAAAATTTTATTTTTACAAAACCAAATTGTCCCTATACACGACATGGGTAATTTTCTGAGAAGGACAAGAAAACGCCAATTTAAACTGAAATAGCATTTATGGTACTGCACGCAAGCCCGCATTCGTTATTTGATGGTTTGTGGCGGAAACGGTTGCTCCGGACTTAATGCGTTCCCTACGTTGCCGTTGCCCCAGGTCAGCTCCTTACTGTAGTCATTACTCATTTGAAATTTTACCAGACTAAGTAGGTAACGTTTCAAGTCGGGTCCACTCAAGCGAATAGATGTCCGAATAGGCACAGTCATCGATACATTTAAATCGATGGCCCTTGTCATGTTCGCGAGTGCTTCCTGAAGCGTAACTTGATAGAACTAGTCAACCCAAGTAGCTTATATTTATATTAATTGAGTATCACATAAATGTCACATACGAAGTAAATCGCTTAATCATATTTGTGAATACTTACTGATATTGTACTTAACTTGATAGAACAATCTTAAATTAATAAGTCTTTTTTTCTGATTAGCATTTTGATTTTGTTTTCTAATCCAATTAATAATATCAGTTCTAAAAAATGTAATACCTAATTCGTTTAACACTTAAGTGCAGTGCTATCTATACTTGTTTGGGAAGTACCTAGATATCAGCACAGCTTAATGAATGAATTAAGTACCTATTTATCAGTATGGTAGGTAATACATAAAGATTGCTACTCACGACAATATAAACACCTTTTACTGAAGTAAAACAAGATCGGATAATTTGTAATATCCATTGTAGTCAATGTAACATCATTGAATAATGCTCAACTTGGTGTTAGTCGGGAGATCTCGGATGAACTGACAGAACTATTTATCATCATTCATTAGGAGCCCCCAAGGATACGCCACGCGTGTCTCTCGTGGCCAGATTACGAAAGGGTTTACGTATACGTACACGAATTTGTTTCTTATTTCGCATATTAATCAGTACAAAAAAGGCAAACAAAAGTCGAATTTTTACAAGACTTTTTGTAAGATATTTTTCTATCTTATTCTGTAGGTAAATTATCTTGTAATTTTCATGTTCAGTAATCGAAACGTGCATCTATGAATTGGAAACGTCAAATGTTCTTAACTCTACAAACTGATAAGATTTAGCTATATACCTATGAAAACTTTGGATATCGATATCCATTTCGCAAGATACCTAATTACTACTTTTGGAAGATATCTTTCTGCATTCAAAACACAATAACACAAGTAACCGATTTTAAAAAAGAACTACAAATACAAAAAGAACTTAATACAAACGAATGAAATCTAATATTAGAAGAGAAGCTAAAGAATATTCACTGTTATATAAAATTTATAGTATGTATAAACAACACACTAAGCCTACGCTTCAAGTTTAACTTTGCTAATGGGTCGAACTCGTAAACAGGTTGGAGCCATTATAGTTCCACCACAGAGTATTACGCCCCTGTATCCCAAGGGAGATGAAACCTATTCGAAGAATAGGCAATGTTCGGCGTTTCCATCCGTTATAACATAGAGGACAACTGTTGAATTGTGGCACCAGAATCTATATTTTATTAAAGAGAGAAGTTTTTCAAATAAAGTCACACCGGGGATATGACATTTTTAATATTTAAAGTATTAAATGAAAGTAGGGATAGCTAATTGATTTAAATATTGTACTATCAATCAAGACTAGAGTTCGATTTCCATACACCACTTAACTTTCAAAAATGATGTGCCTAGATATCAGCATCCGGATCAGTATCAGTATCCAGATCAGAGTAAGTATGAGTATCCGGATCAGTGTCAGTACCAGTATCCAGATTAGTGTTAGGATCAGTATCAGTATCAGGATCATCATCTTGACAAATAGCAATAATTCACTATTTACATTAGGACAATAATGAAACATATCATTTTGAAGTCGGCTTTAAGCTAACATTATTGGTCACCAGTGACTTTTGATACTTTTTTTTCATGCTACGGCTGATTAAATTTTATCAAAGTGATTTTTCACAAAAAAATTACTAATACAATAACAATGATGTTTTGAATATCTAGTTCTAGATTGAGCGTCGCCCTACAATGAAAACAAAAAAACAAGGCAACATTATCATTATGTGTGCGTGCAGGCGATGTTTTTCGCGTTCATTTATTGTCTATGTGTGCGTAATATTTGTGGCCAACAGTTGGCCACAAATTTTTGACACATTTTCGCGGATTCGATGTTCCATCTAGATATTTAATACATCTTTGTACAATAGTTAAAGTTGTTTTTTTAAGCCGAGTAATGGCAGTCAAACTTTCTATTACTTTTCTATCAGCTCAGCTACCGTAAATTACTATAACAATAGAAAGCCGTTGGAATTAATTAATTTGTGGCCGTGATGTTCACGAATGTAAAATAAGATAACAAAAACATCGATTATTTACTTAAAAACAACATATCTACTAAGTACTACTACTATTACTATTATTACTGTACTATTTGTTTTTTTTTATTTCTATTTTTTCTGAATTGCCATAAGGTTAATCGTGATTCGTTTCAAAATTATCCATTCTTTACCGGACAACCGATAGACAAGAATTGCTCGTTTAAAGATATAGATTTTGTGGTCAAATAATCAAACAAGTTGGAGATTGTCGTATGTAACAGACATATATTGGTAGTAAGCCCAGTCCCGTCTGATCAAATCAGAATGCTGGACCCAAGAACGTTCATATTTCATTCCACTGATAGGTCATGCCAACCAAACATATCATCGATAAGTAGGTCTGGCAAGGATCAAGATCGCAGTGGCTTTTAGGAGTAACACACCTACCCAATGTATCTAGTATGTACTAATAATAATAAAAGAATAGACGCATTATAACAGATGAATGTGACGAATAATATTACTTGTACACTCCTACCGAGTTCTAATACGTATTAGTAGACTGTTACACAAGGGACGTAAGTAAGCTATTACAGAACAAGATCCAATTTGGCGCCAGTGCGTGCGCAGCTCGCATAGGGCGCCAATGGATCGCGTGCACCCGAGATATTTAGTCGCACGAGCGAGCGCAGCGAGCGAGGGTGAATATAGTTCGAGGGTGTAATAGCTACTTGCAACCGAGGTAAGCATTCTA
>DWJQ01002112.1:0-10038 GCA_018248915.1 Hesperia meskei straton | reverse complement strand
ATAGTTAGGAGGGTGGAGAGTGACGTAGGCTACTTTTTACCGCAGAAAAACATCTCATTCCCATGGGAAGATCGATGTTTTATTAGTTGCTAGATATTTAGTTCCGGAGTTGTTAACAGATGGCGTTAGTAAAATTCATTTGCAAGTTCTGAATCACGCTATTAAATACTGCATATAATTTACTTTTTAGCTGAGATTCCTACGGGAGCGGGCCTACGCGGCTTTTACCTACGGGTCCCGAAGCGAAGCGCGGGCGGTTCTCTAGTATTTACTAAAGATAAATAGCAAATACTTTATCATTGGAATCGAAAGTTACAGAGATAGTTACAGAGATCTAGTCAAAGTTTAATAGTCAAAACGCGCAATCATAGTAACTCTTCGCCCTGGGGACACCGGGAATTGCCGGGGACGCATAACGAACAGGGATTATAAAACTCCACTGTCGGAACTTTATCTGGGGCGTAGTTCCTCCGGGAAGGTATAACGGTATAAATCTGTAACTGTTACAACTATTGGTAATATCACGTGAAATCGATGTTGTAATAAGAACTTTGACACTGTAATATTGACGCACTCTATTTACTTAAACTTTTTAATGCATTCAATTGTATTTGTTCCAATTTTGAATTAGAGTATGCTAATCTTTTTTCTTTTCAATAAATTTAAAGTGGTTATGAAATGGATAATAGTTTGTCCGAATACCGGATACCGAAAGTTCGACAAGTGACAGAGAACGGATGCCCGGATATTCGGCAGCCGGATATTCGAACTACCGTCGCTCGTCATGTGACGGGCGTGTTCCACGCGATCAACATGTTCACAACGTTCCTTTTGTATGGGACAAGTGAAGTGTTTTGTTTTGAACGTTATGATCGCTTATCGAAAGGCGTCAAAAATTGTTTCCACTACACTCTGTTGTCGTTAGAAATGGAATTCGTTTTAATTATAACCTACAGAAATGCCAGCTTTACGCCCTTGAGATTTAAGTCTATTGTAGATTGACGCGAGAATTTAAAATACCTTAAGTAAATTTTGCTTACAAGCTAAGTTGAACTGTAAGCAAACCGAATAAAGTTATTGTTTAAAGCTCTCTGACAATTTACATACAACGATTGCTTGTTTTGCACTTAGTGTCTTGAACATTTTGACGCGACCCAAAAAACATATTAATTCCATTACTAAAACCTATTCCCCTGTTTTATACCCACCCTAACTTAAGTATATCCACCCTATTTCCAATTCCAGTCGTAACAAGTTCTAACCGGTTGTAACCAGTTCTAACCAGTTTGTACCCGTTGCAGCCACGTGACGCGCACGGCGAGCTGGCTGCCACCGGCGGAGAGCTGGCGCGACGACTCCAGCAGCGCCCAGGACGACGAGCTACCCTACGGCTGGGAGCAGGCGCTCGACATCAAGGGGAAGCCCTATTATATCAAGTAAGTCACCCATTGGATGTCAAGTTAGGACTATAGATGGAAGGAGGTAGAATTCACCCGGGAAAGTGCCACCGTTGAGTCTTATTTCAAGTCGGTCACAGTGGGTTGTGCTAGCCTGCTCGTTTGTTACTTTAATTTCATTTAAAAAGTAAGACACCCATGATAAGTTAGGGCTTTCTGCTAGTACTAAGCTCTCAGCTAGTTAAAAACAAAGTTTTTGATTGGAAGAGCACCACTTCCTGTGATTAGTTACATTAATTATTATATGGTTTCCTCGCATGTCCGCAAAGTACGCAATGCACAATGGCCCGGCTGGGAATCAAACTCGCGACCTCTCGCAGCCACGACATCAATGTTATAAAGTCGTCATTACTCTTGGACGTATTAAAATCGAGATAGATAAAGCCATCTACTTACCTAAAAACGATAAGAGTGAAGAATATTAAATCAGCTTGATCAAATACGATCGCCGCTTTCTGCCACCGCACTAATGTAGACGAATATTCAGTTAAACCTAATGGGCAATATACGTTAAACGAGATAACGTAAACAGACCATAAAACTGTCAATTAGCCTGTCCAATGTAATAGAGATCAGTGAGTATTGGATTAACGTGTGCGTGAATCGTTACAGATTCAGTGCGGGCACATAAATATTTACACTTTCAATTTTTTAAGGTTCTACTTCTGGGTACAGGTTTCTCTTCATGAATTCAGTCAGGGTTCTGATTGAGGGATTTCTATCTTACCCAAGATTTAGCAGTTTTTACGTTGCGCGTCGCCCCGTTTAGTACATAGTATCTCGATGCGTCGCCCTAAGATCAACATCCCCTTCCTTGCGTCCTTTTTTATTTAATTTTTATGTTCTTACAAGCCGCTAAGCGCTTTATAATTCATGAGTAGCCGAAGAAATAAATACAAATTGAAGACTGCCTAAAATATTTAACTATTCTTCCAACAACTAAGCCTTACTCCTCTGTCTATTTCCAGCCATGTGAACAAAACAACAACATACGTAGCTCCGGAGGGCAGCTCATGCGAGTCGCCACCAGCGCCACGCGATGTGGTCCTCGAGAGAGACCCTGAGCTCGGGTTTGGGTTCGTGGCTGGCTCAGAGAGGCCTGTTTTGGTCAGGTTCGTCACGGACAACTCGCCCAGCGTTGGAAAGGTAAGCAAGTGTACTTTTAACTTCTATTCACCTTTGCCCGGAATTTACATAATGTAAGCCGTTAGCAGTTAAATTACATGTTCGTAAGTTTCTGCTACAAGATTTCTCACAAAGATTGGACGGTAGGCGATATTAAATGCCTCGAAAGCTGTTAGCCTCGCAGAAACTTCGTTTTTGTGGAGTAACTTAGACCTTTTTTATTTCATTACAAAGCAACCTCCGTTTCTTTTTTCAGTTGGAGCCAGGCGACCAGATCCTCTGCGTGAACGGCGAAGACGTTAGCTTAGCAGCACGAGAGCACGTGATATCTGCTGTGCGAGCCTGTTCAGACCGGGTGACGCTGCGGGTGTGCCAGCCGGCGCGCAGCGGGAACCCTGCTAGGAGATCAGCGCTGCTGTCCGCCGCCAAGCGAGCCCGGCTCCGGGCAAGACCCCCCAGGGTTCGGTTCGCGGATTCCGTTCAGCTGAATGGCGCGCCGATGTATCCTGTGAGTTTTGTTCGTATATAATTACTTAGACTTTGTAGCTTAGTTACGAATCCTGTCAGTGCTGCGAGGGCTGCCGATTTTCATTCTACGCCACTGCTTCAACAAATTTAATTTTTACGGTGATATCTTGAAAGAAGATGCGGCAAAAACTCCCAAGAAACTTCTTTTCCTGCTAAGACGTATAGATTGTGTTTATTTACTACTTTTTTCGGCCAAAGTACTAAACTCATATCCAAGCTATCGTGTCTGATGAGCAACCAAACAATTATTTTTGCAGTATTGCCTTAACTTATGAAATGATTTTTCTCTCCAGCCCTCGGCGTTCTCTCTCGGGGACCTATGTCTACCTCCGATGGCGAATGTCCTGAAAGTGTTCCTGGAGAATGGTCAGACCAAATCGTTCAAGTACGACACGACGACGACGGTGGCGGGCGTGGTCTCCAGTCTCAAGGACAAGCTGTGCATCACCGCCGAGGAACACTTCAGCCTGGTGGTGGAACATGTGAAGAGCTTGAGGAGGAACAAGCTCACTTTGTTGGATTCTAAGGAATCATTAGCTAGAGTGAGTATTTTTGTTATTACATAGTTGCAACTATTATCTCGTCTAAACTTCACTTCAGGAATTTACACCTCAGTGCTGCCCGTGTTCAAAAAACTGCTGAGTATTTTTACCCCAAGCAAGACTAAATCAGTAAAGCTTCATACAAAATTCTTACAAAGAGCCATTCTCTTACAGATCACCAAAGAGCTGGTTAGCTTAAGCGTATTTTCTATTTAAGCAGTAAACTTGGTCTATGATATACATACAAATTATCCTAACGAAAAAGATTTTGAGTTTAAGTTTCAAACTGTTATCCCAACATTACAGATCGCAGCTCGTCCCGGCTCGCACAAGATGCGGTGTCTCTACCGCGTGGTATTCATGCCGTCATCAGCAGCGGAGCTAGCCCAACGAGACCTCACCGCCCTGGACTACCTGTACCTGCAGTGCTGCAACGACGTGGCCCAAGAACGCTTCGCCCCCGAGCTGCAAACCGACGTGGCTCTACGACTGGCAGCCCTCCACATCCACCAACATGCCTTGGCCAACAATATCTCGCCCACCAAGATCACGATCAAGACTGTCGAGTGAGTACCGCATACCGGCTTAATCCAGTTCGATCCAGTTAAATCCGGTATTTACTAGATTAGAGTGTGATATTAGAAACATAATCCTCGATAGATGCTCTAATCTGATAAGTGGCCTTGCGCCTCGCAGCCCTCCACATCCACTAACACGCCCTGGCCAACAATATCTCGCCCACGAAGAACACTATCAAGACTGTCGAGTTAGTACCGGCTTAATCCAGTTCGATCCGGTTTAATCCTGTATTTACTAGATTAGAGTGGGACATTAGAAACATAATCCGCTATAGATGCACTAATCTGGTGAAAGCTGTTATCAAACTATTAATAAATAAGCACTCTCTTGACGTAGCGGCATTTATCGAAATCCTTTCGTGTCTTTGTGTTCTATACAGTGACATCTGTTGGTAAAGTTGATAAGGGGAAACATGTCTGGAAGAATTTGGGGTATGGTGTTTCCATAAAAGTATAGATAAAGTCAAACATAATAGGGTCTAGGGATAACACAGGATGACGAACGGTAAAAATAGGAAATGAGATAAGCAGTGTCAAACTAAGGAAATATTCTTAGATCATTTTCTAACCTGCACGTAGATCTTTGCCTTCAAACACGGCTACTCAAAATTAACCCATGTTTCCAGGGAGTTCGGTCTGGAGCGGTTCGTGCCCGCGTCGCTGCTGGACAGCATGAAGCGGAAGCATCTGCGGCGGCTGCTGCTGCACTGCCTGCGGCTTAACGGCACCATGACGGGCGGGAAACAGCTCACGCAGCTACAGGTCTGCTCCACTATACCTTGGTTGCCCATCTTAAACTCATTGTCGCACTCTCGAATTTTCGTGTGTCCTGGATTCCATGGACGACTCACAAGACAAGAACACGTCATGACATAATAATTTCTTCCCATAACACTCCGACTGCTATGCACGGGTCTCCTTTCGCAACATGAGGGATAGAGGTTTATAGGCCATTACGCTGGCCAAGTGCGATTGGCGCACTTCACACACCTACGTGAATATTATGAAGAACTCTCCGGCATGCAGGTTTTTTCTTTCATGCTCATAACTTCGAAAAGTCAGAAGTGCGTGCCTTGGAATTCTAACTCGAATACCCCTAATAGGAGACGCAATTCTTAACCACTAGGATATCATCGCGGTCTAGTAGTATGTAGTTATATTTCTGTAAAATATTGTCACTGTTCCCAATATTGTACTATAAAGTGGTATTATTGCCAATTGCAGGCGAAGCTCCACTACCTGGACATAGTGGCTGGTCTCCCGAGCTACGGCGCGAAGTGCTTCAGCAGCAGCCGGCCGGAGCGCGTGCTGCTCGTCTCCCCGCGCTTCGGGCTCAGCCAGATCGTCGGCCGGAGTAACTCTGTGGTAAGTGTAGCTGTGGCGAACGGAGCGGAGCAGTGCGCGATTCACCAATCACATGGCTTGAAATCCCAGCTCATTTGCGCCTCGTGCGGATTTCAAGCCATGTGATTGGTGAATCGCGCACTGCTCCGCTCCGCTCCGCCTCAGCGGAACCGCAACCTAAGAGCGGTTTGTTTCGTTACATTGCCATGTTCATAGGGGTTTATTGGGTCCAATGCGCATGTTACGGCGTCGAACGATTGCTGAATAAAACAGAAATGAGTCTTTATAATTTTTTATCAATGTTCAGAAAGTTATAAATATTTTGTGAACGTATTTACAACAATAGGTATATCATCGCAATCAGTAACTGTCGTAGGGTTCAGGCTATTCTCACAATTTGTGGGATACAATGCCATTCTGCTTCTGTTCGGGTTTCATGGAAAGTTGGTGGCTTATGCCATATAGTGATAAGCTAAATGTAAACAAAAGTAGCTCACAGACCTTTCCAAGGCTCAAGATAAAATTGTAATCAAGATAACATTTAAACCATCCCTCCCAAACAGTAATAAACTCGGTTTTCCCAAACTCGCAGGCTTTTCTAAACCTCCAGATAAAACTCTAGAAATGGGTTTTATCTGGAGGTTTAGAAAACTGCACAGAAAACAGTACACATAAAGCCGATTACCCGCAGCCGCAGTCGATTGCCAGCATCGAGGAGATCGAGGCCATCCGCGTGAAGCGCGAGGCGGCGGGCGCGGACGTGTGCGTGTTCCTCGCGCGGGACCGCGTGCTGGCGCTGCTCATGGACGAGCGGGACGCTGCTGAGATGCCGCTGGTTATCGCTGGGTGAGTTGGTTACGGTACCGGGTTATGAGGAAAAGGGATCCTTAAAGGTATAGCTGCAGTTGCTGTGAGTTTGATTTAGGGTTTTATCAGAAAAAATGGGAGCCATAAAGGATGAGTTAGTTGTTCGTCAAGACGCTTCTCAGGAACGCGTGGAAGTGTCAAGCTGATTTCTTTTTAAACACTCAGGTATACACAACATTTTTAAAGGTATTAGCGCCTAAAAACTCCTCTTAACTGTCGAATATCTTTATAAAAAAATTCTTCCTGGAAAAAGTTAAACTAATATAAGTCTACTAGTTTATTTTCTTATTCAAAAATAATAATATCAGCTAGGGATACTAAATAACTGTTAGAATAAATAGTTTTATATTATAATGTCTATAAAACGGGCATTTAAAGATAACAAAGAACATTACATAAAATTACATTTCAGGTATTACAAGCTTGCTACTGGTCAAGAATTAAACGTGGAAACAGAAAGAGAACCAATCACCGAAGATATTGGTACGTAACTTATCTGAAAACACACTACTTATAGGTATTGTTTAGGAATACTAAAATGCGTGACACTGTTTTTATTGGTTACAGCGCCTCCGTATCTATCCCAGCATAACGTCGTCCCAGCAAAATGGAGTTACCTGCATTTCGACGATCCCATGGTTCTCACCAAGAAACATTTCGCCATCTTCACCATGCCTCCACCATACCACTCCACACCCGATCAGTCCAAGTGTAACTTGGACACTAATATGAACTCCTCTATCGCTAACAGGAATCACAGCAATAACTCGAGCCCTCTCATAGGTTACGACTCCAAGTCTGGAGTAAATGACTTACAGTTCGAGAAATGCAAGCGAAACGAAGAGTTCCGCCTCTTCGACCCTAACGATGCTTGCTACTTAGATGACGGCATGGGTTTCGATCTTCAAAGCGTCCTATCCATGGAGCTCTTAGAAAACGCAACAAATAACCCCAGGCTAGTTGAAGCTAAGAACGAGGAGGTGCTCCGAAGAGTAGCTGAGATGCAAAAGTTGGTAGAAAATTCTCAGCAATATCTGACTGAAAACTGTGATTCTTACATTGATAGCGGATACAACTGTATGTTGGGTGATGAGTTAGTTGGTAGAGAGACTTCAGTAGACCAGATAGAAAGCGACACGGAGTCCAATACCAGTAGAATGTCGGCAGCCGATGACGCTCCTGGAATTTTAAAACATAGTGATTCCTTATTATTACTAACGGAAACAATAAACCAAGGCCTGAACGGGCTAGGTGCAGCTGAAGTCGAAGCTAACGGTGACTTAACGAGAAGACAATCTCAGGGGCTCAGTGCTATTCTAAACAACTGCGGTTTAACTGACGCGCTACTGGCTCTTAACAACGACGTGTGCCATTCTGAGAGTGACAATGACTCTTCATACACACCCACTAGCAGCCCAATCCGAAAACATCAAAACAAGCCAGCGACCAAGGCAGTTCGAACTAGTTTTGGTTTGCATAGTCCCGATGGTGTTCCCGAAAAAGAGTCGAATTTAAAGGAATATTTAAAGCAACTCAGGGAAAAAAGCACCAGGGAAGAAGCGGCCAGCAACTTTCCTTATTATTATCAAGAGAGTATGGTAGACAATGACGCCGAGCTTATAGACTTAACTTTAATACCTCCCCCACAAACTCCAGACGAACTAGACTGTGCTACGCAAGTGCCTCAAATTTTACCAATAGTACCACCCTCATTTGCTGATGACAAAGACAGTTCACAGGGTGATCAAAAAAGTACTGAATTAGAAGAATTTATAGCGAATGTAACGATCCAGCCGCCGACAGTGAAGGTGACGCCGGCTATAGAGCTTACCCCGGAAGAAATTATGTCATATATTATTCCACCACCGCCAGGGTCTAATGCTTCCACTTTAGATAGAGATCAAGCTAATTGTACCAGTCAAACTAAAGTTCATGAGCAAAAAAATGAACAAACCCCCGCCAAAGATACGAAAACAAGTAACGGCGACGTTGTACGGGGAACGCTAAGCGTTAGTGAAATACGAAATATGTTTGCCGCTAAGAGCTTGAGTGATGCTCGAAATAGTCTTCTTTTAAAGGACAAAAGCAAATCTCAAAGTCAAGGAAAAAGTGATTCTCCAAGAGGAAAAAGAAAAAGTGTAGCAGGAGACAAGCAGTCCAATGGCAACGCGCACGTCATTGAATATCCTACGGTGGAAAGAAAAGGTATGTTTTCCTGTTGTAGCAAAGACAAGAGTAAAGCAGACGACAGCAGCGAAGAATCCGAAAAGGTAGAAAGTCAGATAGAAACGTCCGACTCCATGCCCGATGTTTGTGAAGTCCGACCTCCCCCTAGAAGGAAAAGTCAAGACATTAAAAACCCACCCGAAAGACCGCCGAAGATACCCCCCACGCCCGCCCCGAGACCTAGGTCGAACTCCTTCACGTGCCTAAACAATGAGCTGAGTGTCGTCGAAATACCGACGAACCACTTCAGCACCTTGAACAATAGGAAGCTCAATTACAAAGTAGTTTGCGAGATGAACGAACAGTGCACGCAAAACCCGCCCCAGTTACCACCGAGAATAGAGAACAGAGTCCTGTCGCCGCCGCCCCCAATTCTCCTTCCTCCGAAAAAACCTCCATTGCCCCCGGTACCTAGTATTGAAGTTTTACGGATGAAAAATTCGCAGAAACTTTCGCCGGTGCGGAACGCCGAGCAACGTCTCGCTAGCATCGGCTCACCACACTTCCAGCGCAACTTGAACACGTACAAAAACCTCGAAAATGAGAGTAGATTGACCGACGACGAATCGGTCAGAGCCGAAAATATCAGAACTTCGCAGAACTACAGCTCGATGACGTTGCAAAATCGTCACGTTCGGTCTAATTCGGAAACTAAGAGCACTATTCTGAAGAACAGAGACATGTCGACGGCTCTGTCCCTGTGCTCGCCCCAGATGAACCGACGGTTCAGCAACCGCCCGGACCTGTTGAACGGTGCTCCGGGTAGCGACCAGAAAGTCTTTAGTCCACCCTTATCCGAAAGAAAAGTCTTCAGTCCTAGTCCAAAAATGCAGAATCATGTGAGATTCAAAGACGAAGTGGTCGACGATATACCGACGCCTCCATCGCCGCCCACGGTGAAGTTTCCCGAGTTCCAGAGCAACAATGGGCACGTGTCGATAGAGAATCTGCTGTGCAAGACTGAGGTAGCGGTGGACGGCTTGCTGCAGCGACTGCACCAGGTCGCGCAGAAGTGCTCCCACCAACACGCACACGGTGGCGGGGAGGATATCGATGAAATCAAATTTCAGGTAAAACTTAATTTTTGATTATTCCACACGATATTCCTTTTTTATTTGTGTCTTTAAGACACCAGTGACGAGATTTCTACCATGGTAGGGTGATTACCTATCCAAGACTACATCGCCACTTACCATCGGTGAAATTGTTTTCAAGCTAACAACAAAAAAAGAAAGTAAAACAGCTGCTCTAGTACCACATCCCATTAATGTGAGCACTGGAATAACCTTCGAAAATCTTTCATGACTCCAGCGCGCCCGCAGCGAGTTGACTTCCTGCGCCGTGTCGTTAGTGGGAGCGTCGCGAGCCCTG
>DWJQ01002111.1:0-10040 GCA_018248915.1 Hesperia meskei straton | reverse complement strand
CTGGACTGAGGGCCCACTTTCCACATTGCATAGTAATCAAGTAGGTTACCGTTATTCAATACACCGCAACGTCATGATTTCATAATTTTTTGGCATAAGAAGGTACATTATCCCGAACATAATAACTTTATTGTCGGTAAAATACGAAAATTGAAATAATCACATTTTTTGCCGTTTATTATACCAGCTAACTCGCGCAATTTAAACGCACCCTTTCATATTATTTGGAAGCATTCCTTGACTCCTACGATAAGTAAAAAATAAATAACAAAACTATTTTTAATTCGCCATTATGAGCATAGCATCAAATCAGATATTATTAACCGGTCACGCTACTAAAGATACCTTCCCCAACTACTGACAAATTGTTCAACAAAAAATCAAATATTTCCCTACACTTTTGAACACAGGTAGTAATGTCTATTCTATAGGTACAATGATAGATACTAAGTAAGTACCTACCAATAACATCTATTACTCCGTAATCGTATAGCGGTATTTCGCTGTCCATTTTTTTCCTTAGCGGCTTATAATATAATCCGCCGCTGAATCTCTAACTACACGCATGGCAGATAAAATTCTTCACGACTTTTATAAATTTATCCGCTATGCGGGCCAAAGCATGTATCGTTATAATATTATATAGTGCTCAAATTAAGCAGGGCATGCGAATTTATTCTCAGACGTTTTTAATGCGTTATATTTTTCAATAAGTACATGCCTATGCATTTTCCGCAACTGCGTAAGTTGTATAAATATTGACATTGTTATTTTCGATTGTTTTAAAATGTATACTTAATTTAATATCAGTTATCATATCAAGATTTTATAATATTATTTAATTAGTTTGACTGGATCTAATATTATCTATAAATATTGACATTGTTATCTTCTGACTTAGTACATTTAATATTATTATCAAATGTTTACAATAAGGACAATAATATTTGCACGCCTCCCTAGGCAGAGCATACCTACGTTGGAATCAATTGTAATAACTTTTATACTATGTTCTAGCAAATAAACACTTTGATTTTGACTTGGGCGTAGCCTACCAATACCAGAATAAATTCCGTGGAATCAATAACATCAACAACAGATGACTTGCCGGTCATCTAACAAATCTTAAAAAGAAACATGCTCGTGCAATACAAAATCTATCAGATCAAACTACATATAAATCACAGTCGGACTGGAGATTAGGCAAACTTCAGATCCAGGGATTGACTCTATGTCCTTGAATATTTTATACCTTAGTAAGATGGCTGCAGTGCCCACAATAATAGGCGTTAGTGAAATAACGGAATAAAAAAGAACGAAGTATGTCTCCGTTGTATTAATACGAGTATATAATTTTATATAACCACTAAGGGATCTATAATCCAATTCAAATGTTCAGGAAACATGAACGTACGGTATGAAACCAAATGTAAATCTCAGTTATAGCAGACTGAGAACAATAAAATTGTATAGAACCTCCCCATAACATATAGCTACTAAGTAAAATCGCTTCGACTTCCAATATTCTGTCGCTAAGCTGAATATCTGCGACGCAAAATGGCTTTGCGCATGTCCGATTACACCCAACCACATACGACACTCACACCAATACAATTCTACTGTGGTGTGGCGTGCGACCTATAGGTTGTATATAAATTATTTATTAGCTTCATTAGAATTTACACTCCACGACTTCCGAGTATTTTTCATAACATACAAAGCGAATCTTTGATACGTATAATGTATGTTATTATGTGTTTATATGGGGTTAAAAATATGCCTCGCACAATATAACGTAGATTCACACTAAAAGTAACATTCGATAATATGTAACTAAAAATCTGTCTTGTTGGCTCGAAGGACCAAAATGTGTATTAGGTGATACCTACCTGCATACATTACATTAATTGTATGTATATTGTAACTACTTCCAATGACATGTTATATAAAATATATAACATCATTGTTTATTTCTATAACATCCATTAAAAAAAACACGAACTTGTCCGTAAATGAGGTGCATAAGGTGTTAACACAAAAACTGAGGAATACTATTATGAGATATTCGTATTGGCATAACCCCCAGGTACTGTTGTGACAAATTGAACGTTAATTTATGAGAGCTATATCGATTTATTAACTTTGCTCTGCACCCTACTGCTGACATAGAGTCGCTGGAACCAGCACTATCCAGAGTATGAACGTACGTTACGTACGTACGTTAGTCCCAGTCTAATGGCTTTTCGTATTCCAGTACTTTGAGTATCAGTATTTATTTCTTTCTACTTCTTTCTTTCTTGGTCGGCTAAGCATCGATATCTGTGGACGTATGGTATTGATCATTGGGAGTCAGCTTGATTACGTATCACCAGATTGCTCGTCTGTTTCTTTTCGCCTTTTATCAGTTAATAAAAATCAAATTTTATGAAAATTCAACATAAACAATAAATATTCCTATCTCTGCATCTTCCTAATATTCTTTGCATGTTTGGTGTGTCGTAATCGTAAAGGAAAAACATTTTGCTGCTGGTCGCAGCGTCGTAGAATGTAAATTTACCAAACCAGTTCCGAGTCAGAGCTAGCAGACAGCTCGTAAACCTCCACATTGTATGTCGTGCTTTATCAAATGCCTCAAATAAACCCTCAGGCTGTTACAGGCCTTTTCACAATAATGTTTTTTTCAAAATAGAGATAATGCTATGTGATGTAACTGTGTTTGTACTGAAAAAAGATATTGTCTTCCGACTTATGATCAGTGTTTTCGCATCTCTCGATAAGATGATAGACCAATCGGTATACAAGTGAATGTGGACTGTTATTAAGTCTAAGCACACAAGTAACTACATGTACCTAACGTGAAGGTATGTATCTAACATCTATTTATTTATAGCCGAATAAATATCATTACGAGGGTAGATTACAACACAAGTTATTTTTTCAGGACACACAGTTGGTACTTAGGTAACTAAATTTAATTAGAGATCTGTGTAATATTGGTAATCATTTTGTTTGCTCATCCTTTTTTATCAGTTTTATAGTATTGCATGGAACTTATAAAAATTAAAAAATAGATGTGGGTTCAAGACGGAGGCGCAATATATTTTTTCTTGATCACTTTTTGTCCTAATACTAATGTTTATCTAAAATTAATTTAGTGCCATATTTATACAGATGAGAATCTATATTTTTTATTGATTTATTATTAGATTCATGTTACTGGGTAGAATCATGTAGAATGCTACCTACCTTAATAATATTGGCTATGCTATGAGTAGGTACCTACCTTAATAATATTGGCAAAAAATATAAAATTAGTTCTGTAGGTCTGGCTGTTCAATAGAATGGTAGCGGTATGCATTGCATGGGTTAGGTGGGTACGTAAGTACTTACCTACTGCTGGCGCGTTAGTAAGTACGTAAAAAAAATTGAAACATGGACTTAAATATTAAATTTACTTGTCTACTTGGAGTATTAGGTAACAAAAATGATCACAGAAAGAACTTGATAATGCTCCTATTTGGTACAATCAATATCCACATTATGATACCTGTGAAGTACTTATTTAGCAAAAATGTTTGCTTTCGTAAGTCCTGTTGTACCAAACTCGTACATAAGTATTGTTGTATACAAACGTATAAACGATACCGAAGTCAAAGTAGTCGCATACGGTATTTATGTATACTAAAGTTCTTGTACTAAAATAGTTATGTACATGTACATATAGCAATTTGCTATAAACCGACCATAATAAAAAGGCATAAAGTGTAGCGTATTTTTGTATGTACTAGCGTCCATCTTGAATAAGTGACATTTCGTAACACTTCGTGCGAACCCCGACGACGAAATCATTCCATCCAGCCGTCGAAGCTGTATTCTCGGGGGTTTGGGATTGTGATTTTGTATAAATCTACATAGTTTTTGTGCCAACGACTATACAAAACGAAGGTACGTGTTATCCAAAATGAAATATCCTAATTTTGTTGTAAAAATCGTCGTCGAACGACTTTAGCATTTATGGCAACGCTTTCTCAGGCGGATCTTTTGTCTCGCTCTAACGAATGGAACGTCAGTATCGCGTTTAGTTCTCTATCTCATTCTATCTAGTAATATAACACCGTTGTGCTCGTTCGTGTCACGTAAGAAATTTTTGTATTTCTTTAGTTAATTTTAGATTACTTTGATATGTTTAGTTTTTTCTTACTTTATAATGAATTATTAGTGTTTGTGAATGTTTTCTTGATGAAAATTAACTTGTACAGTTCGATAATAGGTCGTGCTAACTTTCACTCTAGGTATAGATAGATACGTATTGTAGATAAATATACATAGCACAGATAGATGTATACGACTCTATAGATATTCAACATCGAGTCTCAAGGCCGAAATACACAAATACTGATGTATCTACATGGTATCTGCTCTAAAAAGTATTATTTCATAGTTTTAGTGAAAATATATATAGTTTTTAAGTTAAAATATATCATTTGATGCTGATGTGCCGTGTTGAAACCGATGAACAGTGCAATTTTATTGTGGCCTGTAAGTGAGTGCATGCATATTGTTAGGTTGAAGTGTCGCGAAGCTCTTTCGTTTCGATTTGTTGTATAAAGCGTTATCGCGTGTATCCACGTCGCAAAATTATGTCGATATTATAATTACAAGACCCAAGCTTGTCGAATATCTGTATTGTATAGATACGTCGTAGTCCTTGAGGTAACCTCAAAGTTGTAATGCTTATTTCATCGATCGTTGTTGCCAACGACATCATTTCTAATTATTTTGTATAGGTGATGGATAAGCTACGGTGGTTTAGTAGAGTCAGTATGGCAAACATTTTTTCTTTTTCACAGATAAAGTGAAACGTTACGAGCGAACTGCGAAGCTGCTCCAAAGGATCTGCCGAGCCCGCATTATCTGTGATATACAGCTCAGCCTCACGTCCGTCCTATAAGGTGTGTTCCTAATTTGAATATTTTTATTGTTTTCTTACAAATAAAAAAAAATAAGTTTCTTACTGGATAGAACTCTGCTTGTAACCATTACTTGTTATAAGTTAGTCATAGTTTCAATTGAGTTTGTTCTAAGGGTTTTATTATTTTGTAATGTTTTGAGTTAAATAATGTAATTAGAGGGAAATTATTCCCTTCTGGTGATACAATGATGTTGTTTGTAGGGCTGGGCCACTTGGGGCTAGAGGCGAGTCCACAGCAGCTTCCAGCGGTGATCTCACCCTGCCCTCTGCCACAGAGGCACTAAACACTGCTACCTGCTTAATTGACTGCATCACTACGAACCATTGTTACTTAGTCTTTAATTGAAACAATGCAATCTGTGAAAATAAGTATAATGTTAGGTGGATATTGTAGAAAATTATTCTATTTATAAATAATTGTCTGATGTCTAATGTTTCTGTAATATTATGTGTTCCATATCTAATTAAGTATAATTGTTACTCCAATATTGATACTGTTACCGAACCAATGCAATGTAATTACTCCACCTCAATGTCGGTGGTAAACACAAATAAATTTGGTGCTTTTAAGCGAGTTGAAGAGAAGAATGAAAGTCAGCGAGTTAGTGTAAAAATGGTAGATAATAATAATATTTATAATGTAGAGTTTGTTGATAGTATCCAACAAAACCAAATGATTGGCGATACGCCTAACTACTGCATTCCTTTAATGATTAACGCCATAACAGTCCAGGGTATCTCATACAGTGACCCGTATTTCAGTAGCTTTAACTTAAACTATAAGATGGCGTTTGGAGCGCCAGAGTATATGAACAAGTCTGATTACGCTTTTAAATCCTCAGTTTGTATTATGCGAGATGAGCCTTGCACGGATAAGACGCAACTACTAAACGAAAAGTCTGCTCATGATATATGCAAAACGAAAACTCGAATGATTACATATGACAGAAAGTCTGCTAAAACATACCATGACAATAAAAATTTGGATGCTGATGAAGTAAATTCAGCGTCTAAGGCACCAGTGCTGAAAACATTTGCAAACGGTGATCTAACATTTGACACCATGATAGAACTACTTAGGAAGGAGAATGATCTCCTTAAGGATATGAAATCGGAGGAGGTGGACAGTTGGGGCGTACCCCTAAGACTGCGTCTCCGAGGGGGAGGCGAGAGCTCCCTCAATGCTGCGTCAGGCTGGGGAAGTCCACCTGCATCTAACAATGGTAACAAAATAATTCTCATCCATGAAATTTACATTGCTCCAATTGCTCTTAAAAAAATTAGAACGAGTTTAGTCCAATGTTGTTTATATTCAAAATTTAGAGTTATTATTTTTTAAAGTAGATTATATTAAATTAGATTGTAAAAAAAGGTTTTCAGAAAGTAAAAGTACATAATATGTGAAAATCTCATTTTGTACGGACATGTTTACATTTTGTTTTGCTTTTATTTCATTCATGTCCGATTTTCCGTTCGAGTGATCATGCTCGTTGACAATGGGTATAGCTTCTTAAACATACATAAACAATTCTTTTTATATTGCCAGCTGGGAATTGGGGCGGCAATTCTAGTGGCCAAACAAGTAATGGCACAAACAATACTCAACAATGGAATAACACTCAGCGGCCGCCGACTTCCCAAGCGGATTGTAAGTTTGACAAACCTATTTGGATCGTTAGCTCATGACGATTGCGCTTACTAGACCCACTGCACCACTCGGCGCTCGCGATCTGACACGACATATTTCTTGCAGTAAACAGCAATAAGGGGAATGGCAATCAAATGCCGCCGACGAGCGCGGCCTCCCAAAATTGGCAAAGTTCCCCGCCAAACATGCCAAATGCACAGCCCAACAACAACGGTGCGCCCGCGAGTAATGGTAACAATTTTGAAATATCTTTTTATTGGTTGACATGATTAGTTATTTTTGCTAAATACATACATCTTTCAGGCACGAACAACGCTGGGAATGGTAACAACCCTGGCAATAATCCCTCGAATCCGAGCGCGAACACCAACGGCCCGACAGCGGGCAATGGCAACAACGGTAACACCAGCACATCATCCGCTAAGATAGAACAACTGAATTCTATGAGGGAGGCTTTGTTCAGCCAGGATGGTTGGGGTGGGGTGAGCATCATTTTTCATAATAATATTATTTATGATTGATTGACTACAGAATCATTTCGGTATTTTCATAAGCATGATTCAAACTTTAAAGCTTTAAAAACTTTAAAAACTTAAAATTATGTGACGACTTGGCAAGAAAATTTATGTGCAATGAAAATATCTCTCAGGGTACAATAACATTACTTAACCATTTATTTTCAGCAACACGTAAATCAAGATACAAACTGGGATGTCCCTGGATCTCCTGAACCAGGATCTAAGGTGGAACCCGCGGCTGGCGGTCCACCTGCTTGGAAACCCAATGTTAATAATGGTGCATTTCTTGGAACCGACCTCTGGGAGGCTAATTTGCGAAATGGAGGACAGCCACCTCCGCAACCCGCCTCGAAGACACCTTGGGGCCACACGCCCACTACCAACATCGGTGGAACTTGGGGGGAGGACGATGACGCCGCAGATTCCGCCAACGTCTGGACCGGGCCGCCGCCACAGCAGCAATGGAACTCGGGTCCTCCGCAACACGCCCAACAATGGAATGTTCCAAAGAAGGACGACTGGAACGCGTGGGGCGAGCCACACCGGCCCTCCGATCCTCGACTGGACCCTCATCGCTCCCAGGACCCGAGGCAGCAGGCGTCCGATCCGCGCCACGATCTTCGCGGAGGAATCTCCGGCCGACTCAACGGCGACATGTGGAACCAACACCATCCGCACACCGGCGCTCCGAACAAGATGATGCCCTCCGCTGGCGTCAACCAATGGGGCGCTCAGGTGAATAGCGGCAGACATTCGATCGCTCGTTTCGATGAATCTCCCAAAAATTGTTCTGATTCCGTTTTAATCGTTCAGGGTCCCAAGGATTCGATCAAACCGTCGGGATGGGAGGAGCCATCTCCGCCCGCCGCGCGTCGTTCGGCCGGCGGGTTCGACGACGGCACGTCGCTGTGGGCGCAGCGCGGCATGAGCGGCATGTCCCGCGGGGCGCCGCAGGGCCCGCCGGCGCCGCAGCGGATCCCGCCGACCCCGACTAAGCCGGACGGCGTGTGGGGAGCTCACGGACAACGCAACGGCTCGTGGGAAGAACCCCACACCCCCGGGTGGCCGGAGCGCGACGTCCCCGGGTGGGGCGACGCGTCCGGACCCGGCTTATGGCCGGTGCCGAAACCCAAGCCCTCCGGCCCGGCTGGGGGGTGGCCCGATGATATCGGAGAGTGGGGTGGGCCGAAGCCGCCTCAGGGTGGGCCGCTCGGCAAGCAACTGCCGAAGGAGATGGTCTGGAACAGCAAGCAATTCCGGTAAGACTTTGTAATAATAATTACTTACATGATTCTACTACTAAATAGATTTACGAGTATAACACTGTGTTGTAAATCCAGATACCTGGTCGAAATGGGCTACAAGAAGGAGGAAGCGGAAGCGGCGCTGCGCAGCCGCGACATGAACGCCGAAGAGGCCCTGGAGCTGCTGAATACCGCGCGCGGCGACGGCTGGCGGCGCGACGACCACCTGTACCACGGGCCGTTCCCCAACCAGACGGTGCCCACGGTCTCGCCCGCGGTTGTCCAGAAACTACTCAACCAACCGCCTCCGCCCGCAGTGCAGCATCATCCCTCGTACAATCCTAACAGGTAATGTATATTAAAAAAAGCTAAGCTACAACCCACTAATGGCCCACTACTGAGCACGTGTCTCTCCTCATTACTGAGGAGGCCTAGAGCATACTCCACCACGCTGCTCCAATGCGGATTGGTGGATTCGAATGATGAGTTTGAATTTCCGTTCTCGGTTTGGGTGTGTGTCCTTGTCTTGTGTGTTGTCTATGGCACCCACGACACAGGGAATCCTAGTGTTGGGCTGTGAATGTGAAGCGTTATTTATTATTGTTTATTTAATGTTCGGGATATCATACCTATCCTAGTGTAGGTCTGAGTAGCGTTATTAATTATTCTTCAAGTAAACACCTTTGTAACACTCCACTAGATACCTTGATTGACACGCGCCTGACATCGTGCTAATTGTGTTTTAAGTACATGTGTTCGTGTCCCTAAAACCCTTGTCGTAATTTAAAACAAGACTGATCCAATCCTCGCTTGATGCGGGCTAAAGTAATACAAAAACAGCGACATTTCCGAAATCCCCAAACCTCAATGTTGAAGGTTTATTTACTGCGAAAGAACTTTCAGGCCTCATCGGGAATTTAATCCTAACAAGAAGTTTATTTATATGATTTGATCCCCTGGACTGGGCAAAATATACATATGTCTAACTTCCTGAAATTTGAGTTAATTGTTTCAACCTTAATGCTATCAACATTTTTTGCTACTTTGTGAGCAAAACCTGTGGTCTTACGCAAACACATTTTAATGTCGTATTTTGCTTTTATACTGTGTAGGTTTTGAAGTGTATTTAGCGTATTCGCCTATGACATTAAGACTGAAGATAATTATTTTTATTTATTCTCCTTTTTTCAGTAATACCTAATATTTTGTTCAAATAGGTTCATTTGTTACATTTAAATGTATTACTTACTTACTTTACTTCTTGTTATAGTTCTTCGTAATATTTTAACCTCAACTCATCAGCGGACAGATTTTTCCCCATAACTGATGAGGTTTAGTGCATATGCTCTAGTGTGAGTAATGACATTACGTTACCTTACACTTTATCTCTTACCTTACCATATATCTTTGGTAAAATTGGATAGTTAGGTAATCATTGGATTGAATACTCTTATTACTTGTAACATTGATCATCCATACATTTGGATTTTAGCTTTAACACCGTGGTATTACAACTTTCCATCTCTGATTATTTTTAGAAAAAACCGCGTAATGTGGAGTTCTAGATATCGTCCAAATACATTTTTTTTTGTTGAATTAAGGTAGCAAACGAGCATGCAGCACCACCCTTCCGCTGCCGCCCATGGCAATTGTGACCG